>CAUYON010095564.1:0-11992 GCA_963573935.1 Arctocebus calabarensis
TGGGGCATGGCAGGTGGCTCTGGCTTCCCACCCTTCTGTTCCGAGATAGGCATAGTAGGCAGTATCTCATCTTTGGGTTCCACAATGCTCACGTGATCAGGCAGAGGTTTCTTAGGGCCAGTCTTACCAATAGGGTCCCAAGATAGCATGATCTTCACCTTAATGCCCAACATGAGCAGCACATGGCGCACAGCAGTGCCAACGTAGTAGTTAACAGAGTCCCCACTGTGGATCATCAAGCCATCCACAAACTTCATGGACTTAGCCCTCTGTCCTCAGAGTTTCCCAGAAACCACAACCTTGCATCCCTTGGCTCCACTCTCCATGGTGAACCGCAGCACACCCTAGCAGGCTCTCCTCAGGCAAGGCCTCCAAGGAGTTTGTAACGCAGAGATTCTGCCTGGGCAATGGCACACAGACCTCTTGGGGCAACCTTTTCAGCATAAAGCTCTACAGTGCGCTCTGGGAAGCCAAACCTTTTCTTAACTACAGCAGTCAGTTCCCCAATGAGTCAGCCCTTTTCACCAAGAACATTCTGTGTTCTGGTGGCTAAGATAATGATTTCTGTCCTGGTTGGTGTAACTTGGACCTCAACTCCAGAGTAGCCATCTTCAGCCAGCTCACGAGTAAGAAACTCATTTAGTTCAGCTTTGAAGATGCTATCAGCAACAAACTTCCTCTTCTTAGAGATCTGAACTGCCATCTTTGCAGCACTGCCGAAAGGAAAGGCGAGACCTGAGCTTTTGTATCCAGTCAGCCAGCCCGTGCCTCTTTAGAGGAGAATTGAAGCCACTCACATTTGTTGAGAGAATTGATACTTATGGTGGAGTTTAGGTCATCTCATTTTTGGGTCCAGAGCTTATTATTATACCTGGAGCCATTGTGGAAGTGAGGCTTTGTTTTTTATTTTCTGGGTGTGTTTACTTGACTATTGTGATAGCGAGTATAAAGAATGTGTCTGAGTTCTTCCTGTACAGCTGGTCTAGTTATGGCATATTTCCTCAATATTTGCATATCGGTAAAACTTTTGATTTCTCCATCACAAATGAAACTCTGTTTAGCAGTATACAGGATAGTGGGTTGAAAAAAATTTTTTTAAGAAGGTTAAAGGCCAATACCATTATCTTTTGGTATTGTAAAGTTTTAGCTGAAATATCTGTGGTTCTTACACCTGGCTGCTTGCAGGATTTTCTCCTTCATATTAACATTGGAAAAATTAATTACAATATGTCTAGGAGATGCTTTGTTTGGACTGAGTCATGCCTGGGTTCTGAAGCTATCTACTATCTGAATTTTTGTATCTCTCTCAATGCTTGGGAGCTTCCCCACCATAAAGTCTTGGAGTAGAGAATCAATGACTTTAGGACCATCCTTTTCTCCTTCAGGAATCCCTATAATTCAGATGTTTGATCTTTTGGAAGGATCCTTTAACTATCTCAAGAAATATTCTGTTTTTCTTTTTCTTTTCTTCACTTTTTTGAATGATTAGGATAGTTCAAAAGTCTTGTCTTCAATTTCTGAAATTCTTTATTCTCCATGTTCTGCTCTATTACTGAGATCTCTACTGAGTTCTGAAGCTCCTCAAATGCCTCTTTTAAATCCTTAAGCTTTGCTATATCTTTCTTCATTATATCAAATTCCTTGGTGACTTTGTCTTTAAATTCACTATTTTCTTTCTCTTCATCATCATCATCTTCTTCGTCTTCTTCTTCTTCTTTTTTTTTTTTTTTTGAGACAGATTTTCACTTTGTCGCCCTTGGTAGAGTGCTGTGGCATCACAGCTCACAGTAACCTCCAACTCCTGGGCTTAGGGGGACTCTCTTGCTTCAGCCTCCTGAGTAGCTGAGACTACAGGTGCCTGCCACAACGCCCATCTATTTTTTGTTGTTGTTGTTGTTGCAGTTTGGTCAGAGCTGGGCTTGAACCCGCTACCCTCAGCATATGGGGCTGGTGCCCTACTCACTGAGTCAGAGGTACCATCCTAAATTTACTATTTTCTTGAGAAAACTTTTGGACTATTTTTTTGATTTCTATTTCCATCTTGTCCTCAATTCCAATCATCTTATTTGCTATTCATATTCTGAATTCTATTTTTGACATTTCAGCAATTTCTCTATGCATGGTATTTTCTTTTTGCCATATTTCCCTTGTAATCTCTTGGGGTGTTGATCTACTGTGATTTTTCATCTTGCCAGAATTCTTCTGCTGGATCTTCCCCATGGGTATTTTCTGCTTTTTACAAAATATATGAATTGTACTTATTTAGTTGAAATAATATGTTGTCCCTAAATAATTATCGAGAGATAGCCTAATTGGGGAATTCTTATGCAGTACTGTTATAACCTATTTGGCAATTAAAAGTCATGAGGTGAGACCAGATCAGAAGGCCCCAGGAAATGGAGCAAATCACTACTTCCCCAATGAGCTGGAGCTTGTGCCTTTTCCCTACAGTGTCACTAAGCTCTCTTTTAGGGTTGCATCCAGAGTCTCTGAGGGCTGGCTTGAGATAGCACAACCTGGCTCTGTCATGGTATCAAGTTGCCCTCTACCTAATCCTAAGGAGTCATAGTATTTTGCTGGATTCTCTGCTGGACAAAGATATGAACACCTGTGGCCCACCCCCTGCCAGTGATAGCTAGAGAGGAATCCCTGGACAGACCCACTGAATCTGCCCCTCACTGCTACGACCTCCCTCACCACCACTTATTTGACTCAAAACAAAGTCAAATAAGTGGTGAACCTGCAGCCTCAGAAAGTGGTGGCTGGAGAACAAGAATTTGTAAACAGTTCTGACTGACAGTTCCAGTTAAACTCTCTCAGGCAGCACAAACAACACTTACTCAAACATGTTCAGAGGGTCACCAAGTCACTGTAGAACAAGAATCTGTGGGCAATTCCGACTGTGAGTTCTTGGGGGTCTGGGGAAGGGTCTCTTTTAATGGGAAAAGAAGTCAGGAGAGATCACAACTCTCCATGCCAAAGTTAGAACTGTGGCACCACTATTTCCACACCCCTGCTCAGTGGCCCACAGAATGCATTGGCCTCTTAGTGAATTCACCAAACACTCCAGCCTCTGCAGGGGAAAGTCTGTAAGGCAACCAGATAGAAGCAAGGGTGGGCTGTGGGCTCATAACTGCAGAGAATATTTGTTCACTTTTGTGCCAAGCAGAATAGGGAATGGGCTCAGAGGTAGAACTTCTGAGGTGTAAGAGAATAGGGACCTCGGCTTTGTACCATGGGGTGAGGTAAGACGTTCTTTGTGTCCTGCTTGCTCATGGAAAGCCCGCCAGGGGCCTTTTGGTTGGGGGGGTTCCCATCCCCTTGGCATCAGGCGCCTACCGACTAGTCGCTCAGTACCTAGCCAAAGTCCTTCCCTACTTCCCTTTCCCCTTTCTTGAATTTTTCTCTTGTGTGGGTGTGTTCATCTATTACTTTCACATTACTGTTGAGTACATTGAATACTTGCTTTTCCATTCTCATGATACTTTACTTAGGAGGATGTTCTCCAAAATCATCCAGGTAAATACAACAGATGTAAAGTCTCCATCTTTTTTATGGCTGAATAGTATTCCATGGTATGCAGATATCATAGTTTATTTATCCATTCATGAGTTCACGGACACTTGGATTGTTTCCACACCTTGGTGATTGTGAACTGAGCTGCAATAAACATTTTACACACTTAATCTTATCCAAAAGGCCAAGAAGCGATGTAATAAACATTCTAATGAAAATATCCTTATGGTAAAATGACTTTTTTCCCCACTGAATAGATACCTAGTAATGGGATTTCAGGATAAAATGGAAGGTCTAATTTTAACTCTTTGAGGATTTGCTATACCTCTTTTCAAAAACGGGACTGCAGGATCAAATGGAAGATCTACTTTTAGCTCTTTGAGGATTCTCTGTACTTCTTTCCAAAAAGGCTGGATTAGTTTGCAATCCCAGCAACAGGTTATAAGTGTTCCCTTCTTTTTGCACCCATGTCTGTATCTGCAGCTTTGAAACTGTGGGCTAATCTCCCCTGAGTTAGGTGATATTTCAATGTGGTTTTCATTTGGACTTCTGATGTTTAGGGACAATGAAAATTTTTTCATCTGTTTGTTGGCCATTTGTCTGTATTCATGGGAGAAGGTTCTGTTCATGTCTCTTGTCCAATGAATCAATGGAATTGTTTGCTTTTTTCTTGCATTTTAGTTTGAGTTCTCTGTAGATCCTGTTTATTAGCCCTTCATCAGACTTGTAAGATGTGAATATCTTCTCCCATTTTGAAGGTTGTCTATTTGTTTTAGTGTTATGTCTTTAGCTGTGAAGACACTCTAGCTTGATCAGGTTCCCTTTACTTATTTTTGTAGTTGCTGCAATTGCCAATGGAGTCTTCTTCCTAAAATATTTCCCAAGTCAAATATCATTAAGAGTTTTCTCCACAATTTCTTCTTGAGTTTTTAATCATTTCCTGTTTTATTTTTAAATCTTTTGTCTATTGTGAGTCAATTTTTATAAGTGATGAGAGGTTCAGGTTCAATTTCAGTCTTTAACATGTGATTAACCATTTCTCCCAGCACCATTTATTAGATAGGAATTCTTTTTCCCAGTGTATGCTTTTGTTTGGTTTATTGAAGATCAGATGGTGACATAAGGCTGGTTTAATCTCTAGGTTCTCTATTCTGTCCCATAGATTTGTCTATTTTTGTGACAATGCCAATACACTGCTTTCATTATGTAGACTTGCAGTATAATCTGAAGTCTGGTAAAGTGATGCCTCCAGATTTGTTTTTCTTTCTTTCTTTCTTTTTTTTTTTGCAATTTTGGCCAGGGCCGGGTTTGAACCCACCACCTCTGGTATATGGGGCCGGCGCCCTACTCACTGAGCCACAGGCACCACCCTTGTTTTTATTTCTTATAATGGTATTGGCTATTTTTTTTCCCCTGGCTCCATAAGAAATGAAGAACTATTTCCTCCAGTTCTTCAAGGTATGACATTGGTGTTTTAATGCTGATTGCATTAAATCTGTAGCCTCCTTTGGGCAGTATAGACATTTTCACAATGTTGTTTCTTCCCCGCCACAAGCACTTTTTGTTCTTCCATTTGTTCACATCTTCTGCTATTTCTATTCTCAGAGTTTCATAGTTCTCTCTGTAGAGATCCATTACATTCTTTGTTAGATATATTCACAGATATTTCATTTTCATTGAAGATACTGTGTCTTTCATTTGATTCTCAGCATGACTGTTTTTGGAGTATATATAAGCTACTGATTTGAGGACACCGATTTTATATCTTGAGACATTGCTGTAATTCTTGACCACTTCCAGGAGTCTCATGGTTGAATTAGTGGGGTTTTCTAAGCATATGATAATATCGTCAGCAAAGAGTGAGAGTTTGACCGTCTCTGTCCCCACCTCAATACCCTAATATCCTTCTCTGGCCTGATTGCATTGGCTAGAACTTCCAGAACTATGATGAATAGCAGTGGAAATGCTTTCAGTTATACTGCATTCTGTATGATGTTGGCTGTGGGTTTGTCATAGATGGCTTGTATCAGTTTGAAAATGTCCCATCTATGCTTATTTTCTTCTTTCTTTCTCTCTCTTTCTTTTTTTTTGAGACAGAGTCTGACTATGTCACCCTCGGTAGAGTGCTATGGCATCACAGCTGACAGTAACCTAAACTCTTGGGTTTAAGTGATTCTTTTGCCTCAGCCTCCTGAGTAGCTGGGACTACAGGAACCTGCCATAATGTCCAGCTATTTTTTTGTTGTAGTTGTCATTGTTATTTAGCAGGCCTGGGCCAGGCTCAAACCCACCAGCCCTGGTATATGTGGCTGAAACCCTAACCACTGTGCTACAGGTGCCAAGCCATGTGCCTATTTTCTTAAGTGTTCTTATCAGAATGCTGAATTTGGTCAAATGTTTTTTCTATATCTATTGAGAGAATCATATGATCTTTGTTTTTGCTTCTATTTATATGATGAATTATATTTATGGATTTGAGGTTGTTTAACCAGCCTTGCATCCATGACATAAAGCCTACATGATCATGATGTACACTTTTTCAAATATGTAGCTGTATTCTATTTGCTAGGATTTTATTGCACACTTTTGCATAAATATTCATTAATGATATTGGTCAGTTGTTTTATTTTTTGTTAGGTCTGTTCCTGGTTTTGGTATGAGGATAATATTTGCTTTATAGAACAAATAGGGGAGGGTTCCTTCTTTGTCCATGTTTTGAAATAGATTCTGAAATATAGGTAAGAGCTCATTTTTGAAGATTTGGTAGAATTCTGTGTTAAAACCATCTGATTAAGGATTTTTTTTGGTTGGAAGCTTTTCTTTTATTATTGTTCCAATTTTGGTGTTTGATATTGGTCTGTTCAAGCAATCTTATTCTTTCTGGTTAAGTCCAGGGAAGTGGTGTGATTCCAGATATTGGTCCCTTTTCTCCACATTTCAAATTTGTGGGGGCATAGGGTTTTTTGGCAATCAGAGATGATCTTTTGTATCTCTATGGTATCTTTTGTTATTTCCCCCCTTTTTTTGTTTCTGATTGAGGTTATTAGAGGTCTTACTTTTTTGTTTCTAGTTAATCTGGCCAATAAATAATTTTATTTATCTTTTCAAATAACTAACTTTTTGTTTCTTTAATCTTCCAAATAATTTTGTTTTCCATTTCATTTAATATTGATGTAGCTTTTGTTATTTCTTTTCTTCTTTTGGCTTTGGGATTGCATTCATCTTCCTTTTCCACTTCCTTGAGATGATTCATTAGGTTTTTGATTCATGTTCTTTCTGTTTGGTTATGGGTATCTAATGAGATGAATTTCCCTCTTAGGATTGCTTTTGCAGTATCCTATGGGGTTTGATAGCTTGAGGCTTCATTGTCATTTTGTTCAGGGACTCTAAAGACTTCTTCCTTTATCTCCTCCTTGACCCAGTTATCTTTCAGCATAAGTTTTTTTAGTTTTCCTAAGTTCGTGTGGAGTAAAGGATTTTTGGTGGAGTTGAGTTCTACTTTTATTTCATTATGGTCCACAAAGATATAAGGTAAAATTTCTATTCTTTTAAATATGTTGTAATTTGATTTGTGTACTAGCATATGATCAACTTCAAGACTTGCCCATTCATTCTAGAGTTGTGTTTAAATCCACCATTTCTTTCTAGGTTTCTATTTGGAGAATCTGTTCAGTTTTGTCAGAGGGGTTTTGAAGTCATTGCTATTATGGAGTTGCAGCATATCATATTTTTCAGACCAGTTACAGTTTGTTTTATACCTCTGGGAGCATTTAAGGAGGGTGCATATATATATATATCTATGATTGAAATGTCTTCTTGTTGTACTGTTTCTTTGACTAGTATATAGTGCCCATCTTTATCTTTACTTACTATTATTACTTTAAGAATGGATCTGCAAAGGTAATTGTGATTCCTACTTTCTTCTGATTTCCATTTGCCTGAAATACTATTTTTCGACCCTTCACACTGAGTCGTGTTTTGTCCTCCAAGGTTATATGTGTTTCTTGGAGACAGCATATACTTGGCTTGTGCTTTTATATAGTCAGTTATCCTGTGCCTCTTTGGTGTGGGATTCAAGGCATTCACATTTATTGAGAGAACTGATATGGTCGAGTATTATCCCTCTTGTTTTGAGGAAGTCTGTTGCATAGTTTTATCAGTTTGACCATTGTAGAATCTAGGTTTTGCCCTTCATTTTCTAGTTGTCTTTACTTTGCTACTGGTCAATGGTGATGGTCTGTGTGTGGTACGGATGTGAGTACTTACTGCAAAAGTGGTTTGGTAGTAGTGAATTTCCTCAATGTTTGGTTGTCAGTAAAAGATTATATTTTTTTCATTGAATATGAAACTTAGTTTAACTGGATCCTGAGCTAAAAGTTCCTCTGTTTATGAATATTAAAGAGAGATGACTACTCTATTTTGGCTTGTAAAGTTTTCATTGAAAAGTTCATTGTAACCCTAACATTTTTACCCTTGTAGGTAACTTGTTGGTTATACCTGCTACCAACAAAATTTTCTGTTTCATTTTGACTTTGGCCAAGTTAATTAAAATGTGTCTAGGAGATGCTTTGTTTTGATTGAATTATCCTGGAATTGTATAATTATCTAGTATCTGTATTTCTGGGTCTTCTCAATACTTGGGAAATTCTCCACTGATGTCTTAGAGTAGAGCTTCCATGCTGTTAGGATTATCATCTTCTCCTTCAGGGACACCTATGATTTGCACATTTTTATGCTTTGTGTATTCCCACATGTCTCTAAGAGATTGCTCTGCATTTGCTCTCTTCTGCCTCTTTGATTGATTGGAATAGTTTGAAAGTTTTATTTCTTTTATTTATAAAGATTCTAACAGCTTTTATTACAATGGTGCAAGGTAGTATTTCATCCAACACTCACCAGCAACAAACCATCATCTTCTATAAAATAGTTCCAGAAAGTTCAAATACAAAAACTAAAAGATATAATATCCATAATAAATCTCTTATAATACTAGTCACTGTTCAAACTTCACATCAATTCCCATAAAATATAATCATTTTCTAGCAAACATGTGGCAAAAATGTTTGCTATTTTATTTTGTTTGCCTATAAACATATCAGATGTTGTCTCACAATTAAAAGTTTTTTATTATAGCACCACATGACATAAATATCTATTTGTCTTAGAAACAGTCAGTTGTACCAAATACCATAAAATACAAAATTATGGGAAATATAAACATCGATTTGTATTTCAAGTTTACAACATTTTATTTACAAAAAATAGGCTGAGAGGAAAATGGTTTTCACCCACACATTCTTTTTTTTGGGGGGGGGGGCTATTTTGCATTGTCATCTTATTTTTTCCTCTAACAATTTTTCAAGTCACATTTGAATTCCTTCAGAATTGCATTTGTCAATGAAAAGCTCAAGTGAAGAGGAAGAAGAGAAATGGAGAGAGTAAGAGAGAGGGTATGAGGAGGGTGGGTTACAACAGTCCGCATGTGAATAAATGGCCGATACTGAGAACTTGCTGCATGTCATGCACTTGGGATGTAAGCACGCTGCTCAGACATCAACACCAGATGTTGTTATTTACAGGACCTGCAGTCTCTCTGGGTTCTGAGGGGCACTTGTTCCCCAGCATGACACTATTGAAAGAATTTCAATGCAGATACTAAGACATGACTCCAAAGATGGGGTTATGAGGCAGATGCTGGGGCCATACTCTTCATAGTCCTTCTTGGTATGACACACCTGAAAGAACTCCGGAGTTGAGGCCAGCATTGTGCCTCCAAATCACACAGCATAGCAGTGCATATGATGTGTGATTACCTGAACCTCCACAGGCTTGGGCTTTATCCTCCTACTGCTGAGTTCCTCGCTGAGCTTTAATCTGGTGTTTACCACTCTTTTCAAATCTCTCTGCAGTCAACTCACAAAATCACTGAACATTGTTGAGCCTCCTGAAAGTATAACATTCTTATACAGCAGACGATGCACATTGATGGAACAATTCTATATTACTTCATCAACAACATCTGAGATGGATTCCATAAAGTCTGGGTTGGCAAATTCAGGGTAGAATATTTCAGGACCAAGGAACCTTTCATAACCAACGAAGGAAGATCAGGAACTTTTCATAACCAACATCTATAATGAACTTCTGGTTGATTGCATTGATACCCAGATACTGTTTGATCCATTTCCAGGGATCCACGTGATACTTAGCAAATTCCTTGAACTTCTGGTTAATTGCATTGATACCTGTATACTGTTTGATCCCATTTCCGGGGATCCACATGATACTTAGCAAATTCTTTGACTGTATCAGGGCAAATGTAACAGTATTTCTCCGTAATGGCTTTTGTGGTGTCCAATGACTGCTCAGGATGGATTCCCACCTCTCTCTCCCTTAGCAGCTGTTGAATGAAATACATAATATCTCTAACTGTAATTGGGATGTGTTTGATGCAGCTTCCAATTACATTACCAGTGGCTTCGGCCACTGGTATAACATGGGTAACTCCATCTCCACTGTCAATTACTATCCCTGTTAATGTACATTTGCCAACTTGTCTTGTTGTCCATGATGCTGTTAAGGCCAGCATTGCCTGAACTGCAATGTAGAGTCCTGGTACATTGAACATTCAAATATAATTTCTGCAAGATATTGTCTGTTTTCTGGTGTATTCAGTGGAGGTTCTGTCATTAAAAAAATAATGGTCCTCAGGTTCAGCTCAAAGATATTTAAAAACTACGTGCTCCATAAACCTTTCCATAAGATCCCAGTCTTCAGTGATTCCATGTAGTTGGCCACTTTGTAGCATACATAGGTTTATCAGTAGCTTCATCCCCCGTGAAAAAGTCAAGGTCATCAACTCCCCTCAACATTCTTCATTGTGCTTGGTTAACTACTTTTGCTGACTCTTTGATGGCAATACCCAGTGCCACAGTCCACCACTCAGGAAGGCAGGGAGCCAGGATGTGTGGTGCTCAGCCTGCTGGTTGCCCAGGAGCACCCAGCAGCTGTTGTCACGGCTACCCATTAGTCCTGTGCAGTGCGTCTCTGGTGAGCAACCAGAGCACTGCCTCCAGCAGCCTGGATGTTCTGTCACTGAGTCAGTTTGAAATTTTTAAAGTTCTGATATTCTTTCTTCTTAATGTTTCACGTTGAGACTCTCAGTTGTGGTTTGAACCTCCCCAAATCTCTTTTTCAATTCGTTAAGCTCCATATGTCCTTCCCAATTATGTCCAGATCCTTGGTGACTTTGCCTTTAATATTGTTGATTTCTAGAAACAGGTTTTGGATTTCTTCTTTGCTTTAATTCCATTCATTTTATTTGCCATCCATAACCTGATTTCAATTTCTATAATTTTGACAATTTCTTTTCTTTTTTTTATCAGACCAATCTAAACCTTTATTTTTGAGCTCAGAGAAATCTGTTTCAGAGGTTTTAATCAAAGGTCAACAATATACAATTATCACTGCTCTTCAGAGTAACTTAGGACAGGTGTACTAGCCTATCCTACATTATTAGGACAATGAACAAAAACCAAGAGTGCAGTGTAGTGTGGGTATGCACACATGTAAACACAAATGAATGTCCCTGTCTGTTATTTAACATATGCACATGACTTTGTAGAGACCAGGAAGCTACAAAATCTTTTTTAAAATTTATTATTAAATCATAGCTGCGTACATTAATGCAATCAAGGGGTACAATGTGCTGGTTTCATATACAATCTGAAATGTTTTCATTAAACTGTTTAACATAGCCTTCAGAGCATTTTCTTTGTTATTGTATGAAAACATTTGTATTCTGCATTTAGTAAGGTTCGCCTGTACCCTTCTAAGATGCACCATAGGTGTGGCCACACCAATTACCCTCCCTCCACCCCAACCTCTCCCCTCCCCTGCTCTCCCTTGCCCCTTTCCCCTTATTCTTGTGCTATAGTTAGGTTATAGCCTTCATATGAAACCTATAAATTAGCTTCATGGTAGGGCTGAGTACATTGGATACTTTTTCTTCCATCTTTGAGATACTTGGCTAAGAAGAATATGTTCCAGCTTTATCCATATAAGCATGAAAGAGGTAAAGTCTCCATCTTTCTTTAAGGCTGCATAGTATTCCATGGTATACATGTACCACAATTTATTAATCCATTTGTGGGTCGATGGGCACTTGGGCTTCTTTCATGACTTAGTAATTATGAATTGGGCTGCAATAAACATTCTGGTACAGATGTCTTTGTTATAATGTGATTTTGGGTCTTCTGGGTATATACCTAGTAAAGGAATTATAGGATCGAATGGCAGGTCTGTTTTTAGATCTCTACATACTCTTCAAACATCTTTCCAAAAGGAACGTATTAGTGTGCATTCCCACCAGCAGTGTAGAAGTGTTCCCTTTTCTCCACATCCACGCCAACATCTCTGGTTTTGGGATTTTGTCATGTGGGCTAATCTTACTGGAGTTAGGTGATATCTCAAAGTA
>CAUYON010095567.1:0-66340 GCA_963573935.1 Arctocebus calabarensis
GACATCAATCAGAAATGATAAAGGGGAAATTACAACTGATGCCACAGAGATACAAGAGATCATCTCTGAATACTACCAGAAACTCTATGTCCAGAAATTTGACAATGTGAAGGAAATGGATCAATATTTGGAATCACACCCTCTCCCTAGACTTAACCAGGAAGCAATAGAAATCCTAAACAGACCAATGTCAAGCACTGAGATTAAAGAAACAATAAAAAATCTTCCAACACAAAAATGCCCAGGTCCAGATAGCTTCACACCAGAATTCTATCAAACCTTCAAGGAAGAGCTTATTCCCGCACTGCATTAATTATTCCAAATAATTGAGGAGGGGGGATTCTTCCCCCAACATATTCTACAAAGCAAACAACATCCTGATACCAAAACCAGGAAAAGACCCAACTAAAAAGGAGAATTTCAGACCAATTTCACTAATATATACAGATGCAAAAATTCTCAACAAAATCCTAGCCAATAGATTACAGCTTATCACTAAAAAAGTCATATATCATGATCAAGTAGCTTTCATCCCAGGGATGCAAGGCAGGTTTAACATATGTGAATCCATAAATGTTATTTACTGTATTAACAAAAGGAAAAAACAAAGACCATATGATCCTCTCAATAGATGCAGAAACAGCATTTGATAAAATCCAGCATCCTTTTCTAATTAGAACACTGAAGAGTATAGGCATATGTGGCATATTTCTGAAACTGATCGAAGCTATCTATGACAAAATATTTTACTGAATGGAGTAAAACTGAAAGCTTTTCCACTTAGAACTGGAACAAGACAAGGTTGTCCTCTGTCACCATTACTATGCAATACAGCACTGGAAGTTCTAGCCAATACAATTAGGCAAGACAAGGAAATAAAGGGCATCCAAATGGGAACAGAAGAGGTCAAATTCTCCTTCTTTGCTGATGATATGATCTTATACTTAGAGAACCCCAAAGACTCAATCACAAGACTCCAGGAAGTCATCAAAAAATATAGTAATGTCTCAGGATATAAAATCAATGTCCAAAAGTCAGTTGCCTTTCTATATGCCAATAACAGTCAAAATGAGAGGCTAAATAACGACACAACTCCGTTCACCATAGCTTCAAAGAAAATGAAATACCTAGGAACATACCTAACAAAGGAGGTGAAGGAGCTCTGTAAGGATAATTATGAGATCCTAAGAAAGGAAATAGCAGAGGATCTTAACAAATGGAAGAACATACCATGTTCATGGCTGGGAAGAATTGACATTGTTAAAATGTCTATACTTCCCAAAGCAATCTATCTATTCAGTGCCATCCCTATTAAATATCAACATCGTACTTTCAAGATTTGGAAAAATGATTTCCTTTTCTGGGGAAAGGAAACAGATAGCGGGAAGGAGGGAGAGGGTGGGTCCTTGGTGTGTGCCACAACACCTTTTGGGGGCAAGACACGATTGTAAGAAAGACTTTACCTAACAAATGCAATTAGTGTAAACTGGTTTCTTGTACCTTCAATGAATTCCCAACAATAAATTAAAAAACAAATAAATAAAACAAAATGACCATAAGGAAATAAAGTACACTATGAGAACACAAGAATGGTAGAAAAATATTCACTTAATTCTAGAACAGAGGCCTAAGAATGCCAAAAATATCAAGGAGGCCAAAAATCTGAAGTTGGTGTATTAGAATGTACACAAATTAGATAATATCTTATTATAATAAAAGCACACAAAAAATTAAAAGTTTAAAGAGGAAAATACATATAATATATGACACAAAAGGGCAAACATTAAAATACACTGATTGCTTACAAGTCAATGATACAATAGATAATTTTTCTAATGAAAGAGGATAAAAAAAGAGAATTTTCTAAAAGAAAAGCAAACAGTCAAAAATAGAAGATTATTTAATATCATTAGGAACTAAAATTGAAAGTTATAAAATAAAACAAGAAGAAACCACTTTTTATACCACTTTTTAAACCACTTTTTAAGTTATATTTAAAAATCTTCTTGTATTAAACACGTATTCCCCAGTATTTAATAAAATATTTGACTTGAACTCTGATAGTGTAAAGGTAAACTGCATTGAACCAAAGCACCGTTAAGAATAATCCTCCCTGCATTGATCTGAATTTCACATTTCTAATTTTAGAAATTAAAAGAACATCAATTACGAAGTATAGAAACTTGTACACAAAACACATATGATAATAAGTATAGAGTAACCTAAATGCAAAATAACAAAGAATCATGTAAATAATACTAGTACTTATGCAGAAAAAATCAATCTTGCAAAATATATTCTAAAATTTACGGAGGTGAACTCTGGTCATAAGATTGATTTTCTTTCTCTTGTAGTTGATTTCATAAATTTTCTATATATATTGCAAGGGTAATTTTCATCCATTAAAAATATTCATGCAAATACAACAACAAAAAATAAATAAATAGGACTTGATTAAATAAAGGCTTCTGCACAGTAAATAATCAAAAGAATAAATAGACAACCTATAGAGTGGGAAAAAATATTCACAAACTACATCCAATAAAGGTCTAATATTCAGAATCTATACAGAGCTCAAACAAATCAGCAAGAAAAAACAAACAATATCGTAAGAAATGGCAAAAGATATGAACAGATGGTTTTCAAAGAAAAGTAGACAAATGGGCAATATATATATGAAGACACACTCAATGTCAGTACTTATCAGGGAAATGCGAATTAAAACTACAATGAGATATCACCTTATCTCTGTCAGATGGCCATTATTAAAACATCAAAAAATAACAGATACTGGTGAGGATGCAGAAAGAAAGGAATGCTTATACATTATTGGTATGACTGCAAATTAGTGTCACTTCTATAGAAAACAGTATGGAAATTCTTCAGAAATATAGATTTAGACATAATGTTCAACCCAGTAATTCCAGTACTGGGTACCTACCCAAAGAAAAAGAAGTCATTTTATTAAAAAGACACCTGCACTACAATGTTTATTGCAGCACAATTCTTAATTGCAAAGATGTGGAATCAATTTAAGTGCCCATCAGTTCATGAGGGGATTAAGGAAATGTGGTATATGTTTACCACACAGTATTACTCAATCATAAAAAGAAATAAAATAATGTATTTTGCAGCAACTTGAGTGAAATTGGGGACAATTATCCTGAGGGAAATATCTCAGGATTGGAAAAACAATCAGCACATATATTCTCTAAGAAAGTAGGAGAGCTACATGGGTGCAAAGAGATGTCAAAGTCATTGGAAATCAAGTAGAAGGGAGGGAGAGAAGAAGAAAGGGTTAAAAACCCATCTGGCAGATATGATAAATACAATTTAGATCATGGGCACACTAAATGCCCCAACCTAAGCATTATAAAAGGTATGCATGTAACAAAACATGTGTATCCCCTAAATATTTTGAAATCAAAATAGCCACACATATCTAAAGTATTAATCTGGTCCCCATGAGCCAAACAGTTATACTCACTCTCCCAGGAAAACAATCTCGGTGTTGATCTCCCCAGACCTATGGCGGAGGAAGTTCCTCAGGAAAGCAGTCACACTGTCCACGGTGATGTTTCCACAGACCACAATGAACCTACGCAGCAAGAACACGTGAGGTGGAGCATCTGAGGAAGCGGAGTGTGATCCGGTCAGGGTTTGGAGATGGACAACTGGCTTAAGCATGTTTTTAAACAATTTGGGATTTGAACCACTTGGACTTTAAACATAGAAACACTGAAGACTGCATCTCCAATGCATAAAAGCAGCATCCTGTTTTTATCGTCTTCTATCTCCTTTCAAGTCACTATGATTTCAAAAATTTGAATTACATTTAGCTTTTCGGCAATGCAATAGTAACTATCATTATTACTAGAGTTTTCATATTCATTTAAAAGTTATAATAGACTTGTCACATGAGTTTTTCACTTGATCCTCGATTTCCCTGTATATTCTTTTTTCCTTGAGGATCCAGAGCCAAACATTATGGCAGAGGTAGCACCACATTCCAGGTGGTGTTAGTTTATCTTCCACATCTAAAATTATATAGTAATTATAAAAAATGAGCTCAAGGAAGAGACATCTAGGACAGGTGCTAAGTCTAGGTACATAGTTTCTGTGGTGAAAATTTTTCTTTGGGTTAGTGTATTTAAAGAAGATAAATTTTCCCTATTAGTCACATAAGAAAACTGAAAACATAATTTTATCCTAAGTTAACCTTAAATTTTCCAGGACCTACTGACAGATTTATTGTGTGCCTTTCCTGAGATGAGTGAGACTCGATTTATCTAGTTTTATTTCACTGCTACTCATTATTTTTCATTCACTTCATTATATTTTTTTCTTTCCTCTTCATACTCCTAGGTCAAGAAGGGTTTTCCTCCAACTGAGTTCAGAGGTGATTACAGGAGAGTTTGTCTACTTTGAGCCTCCTTCATCTGTAGTAGATGAGCCTGAATTTAAAAAGAACTGCATCAAGTTAAAGATCTCCAATCCCTTCTTTTCTTCTTAGACATGAAACAGCATAATAAAAGCTGAGGTAATATAACCATGGAGAAATAGGGAACAAATGTCTGTGACATAGACAAAGTCAGTGATGTAGGAAGCATTGCAGTAGGAGGTGTAGAAATTGCTTTTCACTCTACAAAATACTGGGCCATAAATGAGCTTCAGATGGTCTAGGGGAGGGGAATTTTGGTGAAGGCAACTGAATGGAATTAACTATTTTAAATTTGAGCCATGCCTTTAATTTGCTCTATTATGTAAAGTGAGGCATAAGTTAACCACGGGATGAACATGAGTAAAACAATTAGTAATGGATATAAGAGAACAGTTAATGATAGAAATGTAGAAATAGAAAAATAGTGTCATAATTGATAATATTTAGTGTCAGTGAATTACATTATTTGTCATTTTAGTTGATTTTCTGTTCTTATGAATGTCTATACAATTCATAGTTTTTATGAAGTAGCAAATAACATCTTTCGGTATTTATTTTAGCAAGGCCTTCTTCACTGAATGAAGAACATTGCAGTTATGTTCACCATTGACTATATAGCAAGGTTAGGCAATTAGTATCTAGAAGGAGATATGTGACTAGTAGAATTTCTCACCCTGAAGAAATTACACTTGAAGAGCTACTTACTTCTTCCCTTTGACCACTTCATAGGAAGTGGTGTTTTTCCTCTTGTTTGCAAAAAGTTCCACCATTTCAGGGACATAGTTTGCAAATAGTATCTAAAATGATCAACAAATAAAATCTTAGGTGTTATTATTTTGATGGATACTCCGAAGTTCTGAGATTAGAAAGGAGAAAGAAGCTACATAACACTTTCTCTTACTCTAGGAGGGGCATGAGGGTTTATTGTATTTTAATAGAGACCCCATTTTTCTCCCTTTGGATTTGATTAAAATTTAGTAAAATGCTTTTCTGTGTTCAAAATAATGAAAGCAAAAACAAGCAGCAAGGTGACCTGTTTCATCCCTTCCTCACTTCTGAATTCCCCTGACTCTGGCTTTATACTACTTGGGGCTTGGAAAAATTAAACACATGAGGCAGCGGGGAGTTAATCGCTAAGATAAGGCATACAACCTGTGCACAGAAGACCATCAGACAGGTGAGGTGGAGAATCCTGCTGTGGTTTCTAAGGAATTGAAACGAAATAACTGAAAGAAAAGGAGGTTTCCTTCACCCTCAATATCAAGCATGTATGTTTTCTCCTCCAAAGTTTAATACTGATTTGGTGAGTGTTTACTCATTGGGCTGAAAGGAATAGAACTCTACAGATCAAATATCAAATGCCCTTCCTTTTTAGAAAAAAGACTGAGTCTAATAGGGAAAAGATGAAGGAAGACAGTGAGAGCTGTTCAAATTAGCATAGACTATAATAAGGCAAGTTTGCCCCACTTCATTTATTTTCCTTCATTCCTAGCAAATGAGCAATTGCTCCAGAGGATGCAGTTTAGACAATATGAGATCTGTGTATCTTTTCATTTTTGTTTGACACCAGCTCTAAATAATGCAACATTTACTCTCCAACCTATTTTGCTTTATATATTACTATCAACCACATGCTTATTTCTATATTCAAAATGTATGAAAAATATTCTTCACCAAACTCCCCAGGGTGAAAACCATGATGAAGGTTCGGCCTAAGGTTGTCTTGGCTACCACATCTCCAAAGCCAACAGTTGATGTTGTTGCCATAACCAGGTAGAAGGAGTCAAAGTAGGATATATTCTGTGAATTTCTGCCTTTGAGCCAGGGATCACCAGAATTTTCCACCTGTTCAAAGAGAGAAGAATCAGGAAAGGTCTCTGAATGGAAACCAAGGGAGGATTTTAAAGAATTAGGCAAACCATTTCATTCATTTCACTTAATCGAAATAAAATATGAAATGGTTCTCAGGCAGCTGTGGAGGGTTTGAGAATGCTGGGTAGAATCTTTATTTCCTTAGTTATGAATATTGCTGAAATCCAAGTGGGCATTGGCTTGAGTCCAGCAGAGGGGATGTTCCACAGGGGACAGGTGTCCACAGGGGACTCCAAAGGCTTTTGCACTGATCAGTTACTATGTATTCTCATTTTTTTAACTGGATCAGTATTATCATTAAGCACTTCATTTCAGTGAATGTAATCACATGAATGTTAGTGTTAAAGAAAAAATAAACAGATTTTCCAAGTTATTTTCCGCTTTCACACAAAAGCCTTAATGATTTAAAGAAAATCCCTAAAAAATATTTTCCTCTGATTCTTTCCAACAATTCAGAGGGAGTTAAATTTATCATATTATCTTTTTATATTAAATAAATGAAGTAGGCATTTATATTTATATTATAGATTTGTTATGATGTGTAATATATAAAATATATAATGTATGCCATGTGTTATATACTATAAAATATACATGTATACTTAAATATATACATAATTTGTGATTAGATGTTTATATATATTTTTCCTTTGCTTTCCCATTTTTAGATCTTTTTCTCCATGGCATATGCTTTTCTAGACATTTTGCCTTTCTATTTAGCACAAAACATGATAAAATGTTAGAGACAGACATCTCTGAGGAAAGCAGAGATGTTTGTTTTGTGGTCAGAAACTGGAGTAGAAATTAGAAAACATGCAGTTTGTTCAGTTATTTTGTGCCAAGTTCTGGTGGCACTCATAGCTCAGTGGGTAGGGCACCTGCCACATATATCGAGAGTTGGGGGTTTGAACTTGGCCCGGGCCAGCTAAGCCAACAGTGACACCTGCAACAACTAAAGATAGCCCAGCATTGTGGTGGGCGCCTGTAACCCCAGCTACTTGGGAGGCAGAGGCAAGAGAATTGCTTGAGCCCAAGAGTTTGAGGTTGCTGTGAGCTGTGATGTCACAGCACACTACCTAGGGCAACAGCTTGAGAATGTGTCTCAAAATAAAATAAAATACTACTCGGGAGGCTGAGGCAAGAGAATCGCCTAAGCCCAGGAGTTGGAGGTTGCTGTTGAGCTATATGACGCCACGGCACTCTACCGAGGGTGAGAAAGTGAGACTCTGTCTCTACAAAATAAAATAAATAAAATAAAATAGTGCCAAGTTCTGGTTCACCCTTCAGTTTAATGAGTAAGTTGTGAGCATATAGTTCCATAGTCCCTTACTCCAACAGCAGGAAGAGGTACCATGTCTATACCTAACCTCCACAGTACACAGTGAATAGGGCTGTAACTCTGCTAATCTGCTTCATGACTTCTGGAGTCTTCACTGTTTTCCAAGACCAGTATACCTTTTTTTTTTTTTTAATTAAATCATACCTGTGTATATTAATTCATTTATGGGGTACAATGTGCTGGTTTTATATACAATTTGAAATACTTAACAACAAACTGGTTAACATAACCTTCACCACACTTTCTTAATTATTGTGTTAAAACATTCATACTCTACACTTAGTAGATTTGACATTTCTTAAGGAAACCAAGCTTTAGTTAATCTTTCCTATTTATACATATTGAAAAAATTTTATTTTTTTTTTTAGAGACAGCCTCACTTGATTGCCCTCGGTAGAGTGCTGTGGTGTCACAACTCACAGCAACCTCCAACTCCTGGGCTTAAGCGGTTCTCTTGCCTCAGCCTCCTGAGTAGCTGGGATTAGAGGTGCCCACCATGATGCCCGGCTATTTTTTTTTGTTGTTGTTGCAGTTTAGCTGGGGTGTGTTTGAACCCACCAGCCTCGGTATATGGGGCCAGTGTCCTACCCACTGAGTCACAAGCATGGCACAGGGAAAGTTTTCTTTAAGCTTAAAACTCCACAGTGTCTTTTGTAATGTCTTAACTCAGGGATTCAATATTAATCTTTATTATTTATTTATTTATTATAAACCACATTTATTCCAACCTGGAAATATCCTTCACAACAGTTTAAACAACTCTTTCAGGAGTTTAGCTTGCTTTCTTTAAGACAATTAATTTGGTGTTTCAAATCCCTTCCAGCTTCAGCACCTGGCTAGTTTATGGGAAGGGGGATAAGCCAGGCTTCTTCTCTTCCTCCTAGTCAAGTTTCATCAGCTTGCCAGTCCAGTAGAGGAAATGAGTCAAGGTGAAAGTTAAGATCATAGACATTAAGATATGGAATCATTGTTTATTTTAACTCCATGCTCAAAACTGAATTTTTACATTTTTAAACTTTACATTTCAACTTTAGATAAAATATGCGATGAAGTAGAAAGATTGAAGGACTCTATCCCATTTCCTCTCACCTGCCCATCCACATCCTTATCAACAATATTGTTTCTACAGCTCAGGCACATTCTAGTCTGTAACCACAATTACCTTGGTTATGTCTTAGCTCTACTTTAAACCCATTTGTTAACCACTATCACTATCATTTAACATGGCTTCCTCATTCTTGAGTTCTTAGTTTTGTTTAATCTCCTTTATGCCTGGATTTTATCAAGACACTTTTTTTTTTTAGCAGATATACTTTATGACCTTCAAAGGATAGATTTTTAATAGGGGTTCATGGGTACAATTTTCCCTTGAATGGTTAAAATGACAAGGTAGGTTATACTTTCTTTCATACAAACTTGGTAAGCACTGTTCCATTATCTTCTAATATTGATTGATGTCACGAAGAAATCTGACACTAATTTCATTCCCTCCCCCTTATAAAGACCTTGCTTTGTTCTCTTGGCTCTCTCCTTATGGCTGAAGGTCAGCATATACTCCAAAATATAGTTGGAATTAATAATTTATAATCATTTTTCCTGGGCTACATTCTACCTTTAATCTATAGATTTAAGACTTTATTTTAAAACACTTTCCTGGCCATTTATTGTATTCTTATACATTGCAGAACACTAAGTGTGTGTACAGTATATTGAATCCACATTGCTCTTCTTCCACGTTTCTTCACTATAATCATTTGAGTGTCTCTGCTCTTCCTCATGTCAGGATTTATGCTTCGGTCTTGTCCACCATGTTTCTAACTTGTTCTTGTCACATTTATTACATTTTGTTTCCTTCCAATGTGGCTCTCAGCTCTGTAATACTTGTTTTTTCCTGTCTTCTCTTTCAACTCCTTTTCAATTCCCGCTTCATTTAATAATCACTTATTTAAAACCTTACACATCTTGCACAAAGAAGAGTTTTCATCTCTTTTAAAGCCTTACTTACTATTTATTTATTTCTATACAAAGACTGTTGCATCTCTACCACACATTTTCTCTTCCTTCGTGTTCTCACAAATATGTGTCACAATAATCAATGTGTCCATGTTCCTTACTATTTTTGGAAGAATTTAAGCATAAGCATCATACTGATACCTTTCTGGTTAACCCCACGTTTGGGAGGTGTCAGGTTTTAACTGAGGGTGGTGTGAGAATGAGATGGTCAGTTAAAGACATCAAGGTTTTTTTTACTTTGGGTAGTCATTTCAAATATTCTTTAAACACAGTCTGCTGTGTTTTCTTTGCTCTGGGATATAGTACTTCCAGGTTTTTAATACTCTAAAAATTAGTGTGGTTCAAAGTGGAACCCTGTAATTTGCAAGCCATCCTTCTCTCTCTACATGTGTCCTTGCTGGAGGTCTCACCTGGGAAACCAACGTCCAGCAGGGGCACATGCACACATGCTTGGAGAGGCAAGTAAAAGATTTGCATTATTCACGTGAGGCTGGAGGAGACTGTGTCCAACCCAGGAGCGCTTGCGAGCACCTGCTATGTAAAAGGGACAGCTGCTCTCCACATGCAACCACTGGCTGCCTAGGGAGAGAGGGGTTGCCAGAACCTTGCGTTTTCCCAAAGAATCCAGAAATCTGGGTTTTTATGTAAGCTCTCCCTAAAAGTTAGTGATTAATAGAAAAAACAGAAAATAGAAAATAAAAACACAATTAGGTCCAATGAAATATGCCTGCAGGCCACATTTAGCCTGAGAGTCTGTCATTGGAAATGCCATCAAAGACAAAAAAGCCCTGAAGTTTCCTCCGTTGGCATTCTGTGGAGGACAACAGGTCCCTACAGGGACACTGATGGTTGCTTCTTGTCTTGTAAGCCCCTAGGTCTGATTCCCTAAACCCAGGAATCTGACTTTACTGCTATGATATGTCTTCCCAGAAAAATCTCTCTTTCACTTGAGAGCTGAGTAGGGATGTGGCTGGTTTTAGATTTCTTAAAGGTTTGTATCATAGTTTATATTTGGCTTTTGACATTTTCCTTTTTGCAAATATTTTTATTTTATTTATTTATTTATTTATTTTAGAGACAGAGTCTCACTTTATTGCCCTTGGTAGAGTGCTGTTGCGTCACACAGCTCATAGCAGCCTCCAGTTCCTGGGCTTAGGCGATTCTCTTGCCTCAGCTTCCTGAGTAGCTGGGACTACAGGCACCCACTACAACGCCTGGCTATATTTTCAGTGCAGTTCAACTGGGGCCGGGTTTGAACCTGCCACCCTCAGTATATGGGGCCAGTGCCCTACTCACTGAGCCACAGGCACCGCCCATGCAAATATTTTTAAGGTACTATAGTTTCTAAACACTCATCCAATCACTTTCAGACAATATAATTGTCTCCAGTCTAGATTTTTTTTGTTTGCTGTTCTCTTTTTTTCTTACTATGGGAGACAGCCAGCACCTCACTGAAGGCAAGCTGAGGCCCCGGCTGGCCAGCACCTGCATGGCAAGTATCACCTGCTGGAAGTACATTAAAGAAAATCAATAGAAAGAACTGACATTTTTTTCGATGAATTGGACATGGTGAGTTTTTAATATTTTTTTCATTTATTTGTTTTAATTGGTTTTAAGTGATGGTCTCAAGTGAAGAAGTCTACGTTTTCTGTTTTGCTTTGTTTTTCTCAAAGGCTTTTTAACATCTGACTTCAATTTCTGCTTCTTTGATGACTGCTCCTTGACAGTCATCAAGCAGTGAAGTCCAAAGGTTCTTTCATGCTGCTTGAACCCATGTACTCATTGCTCATTATGAGGATAAGCACCAGCTTTTCCTAATAGCAAGGGAGGTCACAAGGTACTGATCAGCAAGGGCTGATTTCAAGAGAATCAAAGCCCTACAACTTCCTTTTGCAAAGGCAGCTCCTCCCTTACAGAGCTCCACCATTTGTAAGTCTGAAATTCATTAACTGGCTTCATTTTTTCAACCAACCTTCCCTTCCCTTCCTCCCTTCCTTCCTTCCTTCTTTCCTTCCTTCATTTCTTCTTCTTCTTCCTTTTTTTTTGATAGAGTATCATTCTCTTGCCTAGCCTAGAGTGCCATGGTATCATCACAGCTCACAGCAACCTCAAGTGATCCTCCTGCCTCAGCCTCCAGAGTAGCTGGGACTGAGGCACCTGTCACCATGCCCACTTTCTAGTTTTAGTAGAGATGGAGTCTTGATATGCTCAGGCTAGTCTTGAACTCCTGAGCTTCAGCAGTCCACCCACTTCAGCCTCCCAGGGTGCTAGGATTACAGGTGTAAACACACCACATCCAGCCACTTTCTTTTCTTTGTTTCATGCTAAAATACCAGAACCCCGCCCCCTCAAAGGAAGATACAGTGATACATTTTACCTGTTGCTTATTATATTTTGGGAGCTTATTAGGTTATAAATCTTTATCTAAGGGCAGGTTTCGATAATTAGAAAGAGGAAACATGGATATCTTGATTATAGGGGACACATATTTGTGATAATACGAGGGTGCAGAAAACCTAAAAGGGGAACTAAAGGGGTGAAGTTGTGACTGGTTTACAGTGACAGAGATGGAGCACTGCAGGCTCCTTTTCCATTTTCCAGGGATTGGGATGAAACACTCACCAAGTGAATGAATCCTGCCGCAGTGAACCAGATGCTGAAAATCATTGATAGCAGTTTGGAAAACTTCACTGAATTACTAGAGGGAGAAAGACAAAGAGCTGCTGCATATTGCTGGCAGGTTCCAGAACAACACAATCACCTCATTCTCTTAAGACTGGGGTCCCCAACCCCTGGGCCAGAGACTGGCTGGTGCTGGTGGTGCATTTTAGGAACCGGACCCACAGTAGGCGGAGCTCAGCGAGGAGCCAGCTGAGAGGTCTGAGTAGGCGGCCGCTCACAGCACCGCCCCCACCACTCACGTCACCGCCGGAGCTCCTCCTCCTGTCACGTCAGCTCAGTGGCAGCTCAGAACCTCACCGGAGCGGGAACCCTACTCTCAAACTGTTCTTTCGAGGGATCTAGGATGTGTGCTTCATTATCTGTAGTGGAGCTGTAATGAGCTTGAATCATCCTGAAATTAACACCCACTCTTGGTCCATGGTGAAATTGTGTTTCATGAAACTGGTCCTTAGTGCCTAAAAGGGTGGGGACCGCCACTCTAAGACCTTGAGACTCAAAATGTGATTGATGAACCAGAAGAAGGGAAGTGTTACCCAGGAACCCGTCAGAGTGCAGAACCCTGGGCCCCACACTGCTCTACCCATCTGCATTGTTACAAGACCCTCTGCTGGATTCACAGACATATAACAGCTTAAGACGCACAGCTGTAAACTCACTGGTCACACAAGTTGTGTTTAAAAAGTTTAAATTTTGCTGTGATATCCACTAGCCTGATAATATCACCTTTAAAAATATACTGTATGGGCGGTAACTGGTGCTCAGTTGGCAGGGCCCTGGTCATATACACCAAGGGAGGCGGGTTCAAACCTGGGCCCCCACAACAATGGCAACTGCAACTGCAACCAAAAAATAACGGGGCATTGCAGCAGGCACCTGTAGTCTCAGCTACTGGGAGGCTGAGGCAAGAGAATCACTTAAGGCCAAGAGTTTGAGGTTGTTGTGAGCTGTGATGACATGGCACTCTACCAAGGGCAACAACCTGAGACTCTGTCTCAAAAAAAAAAAAAATACACACACACACACACATATATATATACACACACATACATTTAAAGATTGTTACATTCTTTAAAGTGATAACACAAATTGCATTAAGGGAGTAATCCAGCCAGAAGTTTTATTAAATGAAATTTAGAACAGGATACAGAAACGTAGAGTCACTCATGTTGCTAAACAGTGTCTTTGAGTGAAGAGGATCAGAGTTGCTCTTTTCTCCTAAGTAGAGCCCTGGAGTTCAACTGAAATCTCCGTGGCTTTCAGCAAAGGCCACCAGTCACATAAGAAGGGCTTGTCCCACCCCACTTGTCCATAAACAGTGATGAAATTCATCTGGCCTCTAATATTTGATGCTTCCAGTGAGAATGTAAAACCATGGACATTGTGAGTGGGTGACAGAGGAAGCTGTCTAAAGTGTCACAAGTATTACTGCTCAAAGGAAGTTTGGATTTTTATTGTTGCTTGGAGATATTTACCTGACTTTTTCTATAAGCAATAACTCTAACATGTGGGTCATATGAAAATTTTGAGATACACAAAAATCAAGAAAGATATATCTGTATATCTGTATGGATAGAAACCAATGAAGGCATCCTAGCAACACTGATAAGCCATGCAAGTTGAAACTTGCCCAGATGAATCTGAAAGAGTGCTGTTTACTGTGTTTTTTGGAAATGAAATAATAGGCTCTTACACTGTCTGTCTCAAAACTTTCATAGTAACTCTCCCATAGTAACTATCCAAAAACATGAGGAAATATTTTTTTAGGGGAGACATGGGCAAATATGTAGAACAAAAACCTCTGTATTTCTTTGACTGAGGCTCAGTCAAGATTTGGTGGAGGGCTCCAGAATTAAAACCTAAATGGACTCACACATCATAGCTTTGTGAAAAAAAAGAATAAATAAAACTCTTTAAAATGATTACAAAAGTTTCAGCCAGTGTGTGGTGTAATATAATGGGAGATAATGAATATCATCTTGGGAGCTGAAGGATTTTTATAATTTTTACTCTGAAATTAATATGGAAAACAAGTTAAATTAAAGGTTCAGTTGACAAACAAGTAAATAAGCATGACTTCAAATGGAACTAGAGTTTACCTGGTCTTGATGGCTCCGAGAATTTGCAGGATTTGAGGGAGTTCCAGCAGCCGCAATGCTCTTAGGAACCTTAAACCTAGAAAACAGTGGAAAGCAGAAAGTCACCAACAGAAGAGGATCATCTAGGGCGTAGCCTGAATTAGAACACCACTGGGGTTGCTTACATCCCTTTTCTCCCTGAAATGCTCCCCCATAATTATTATAACATCATAGGTTTAAGAGCATGAGCTGTCGTTCAAATGTTTCCCTTGACACTTTATAGCTGTGTAATCTAAGGCAATCAATTCCCTTCCCTCCTCTTATTTCCTCATCTGTAAAGTAAAACTTATAATAAGTGGTACCAACATCATAGGGTTGTAGTGTTGTGAGAAAGCATGAAGGAGGATGCCTCACATATACGTGGGTCATTACAAAAGTTTCAAGATACACAAGAATCAAGAAACTTAAAATCCATGTGAATGGAAACAAATGAGCCTTCCCAGCAACATTGATAAGCTGAGCAAGTTGAAACTTCCCCAGGTGAATCAGAAAGGACACTGGACTGTATCTTGGGAGTAAAATAATGGAGATAACACAGACTGTCTCAAAACTTTCATCGACTACTTATTTTACTCTACCTCCTCTTTCTCTCTTTACACTTGAGAGAAAATGGTTTTCACAAACCACTTAAACTCTTGACTATACAATCTCTAAAACACTCTCTCCCCTCAATGCTTGTTTGCTGTTATACTGCATGGAGCCTGATAAAAATAAGAGAATGGGCATTTATTTTACAGATAAAAATGTAAAAATTACATAAAAATAATTAAAAGTACATAATGTCCATGCACTGTCTGCGTACCCACCTTAAAGACAAAAAACCTAATTGAATAATTCTCTAACATGACACAGCATGCATGGCTATGGTGATTAGTTTTTAAAGATCAAAAGAGGTTCTCTATCTCCCCCAGTCTCTGTGAAATTTCAGCATGCAAGAGCTGCAGAGGAATGAGATGTCAGAGCCTTGCCTCTCAGACTGTGGAGACAGCCTTTCCATCAGCAACTATAAAGTGCCAACTGCACACCCAAGTGCTTTGCTGCTGAGGCCCAAAGATGGTTTCTGGACGTACATGTTAAAACCATATAATTAAGGAGGAAAATTTCAAACATGATAGTCAAGCACTAAAGTAAAATGAAAGATAGTTTCTCATAAATGAATGTTGAGTTTCTGCTTTGTTTTGTTTTATATTTGCTCCTTTTTCCTATGGCACACTCACCCAGCCAATTACTCTTCAGATAAAAAGAAATAAAGGTCGGTGGGATGGTAAAGATGTCAACAATCGAATTCAACTCCAACCAGAACTTGATCTTGTCATCAGCTGCCAAAAACTATGAAATAGAAACAGAATACCCCAAATGCTGTTACCCTCAAGAATTTCAAACTAAGCACGAGGGATGGCATTATTCAGCTGTATTTTATTTATCAACTGAAGCCTTGATTGTGTTCTGTTACAAGTATACAATCATACACATATTTATATATGTAGATATATAGATGCACATGTGTTTTATGGATGCTGAGATTATACCTTTCGTGGGTGTTCAATAAATGAATATATACTTATGTCACTCACCGAACTTAACTTTCATGTCTGTCCAAGCAGACACTTACTCTTCCTGCTGCTTCTAGAGCTTTCTGATAAAAACAATTATGAACATGAAGCCCTCTACACATGAGCAATGAAGATACATGATTTGGAATGGACTCCAATGGAAAACGTACAGCTCTCCAAAACTTGGCTCCCTAAGGCCTATGTTTATGAGTTTCCTATTTACATTTAAAAAGCAAGCATTTTCAGAAAGGTGAGTCCTGTCGCAAAATGATTTTGATGATCAATATGTAGGAGTCAGTTTTAAAGGAAAGACATAGAAATACATGTCATACACATGAATGTGTGTCTGTATGTGCATGTGTTTTAAAAGAAGTGTCTTTTTTATATATCCATTTTTCTTTTTGAAATAGGGTCTCACTCCTTCACTGCTAAAGTACGGTGGTATTATCATAGCTCCTTACTACTTTGACCTCTTGGCCTTAAGGTATCTTCAGCCTCAGGAGTGGTGAGTTCTGCAAATGTACAAACACCACATGTCTCAGTAATTTTTCTGTTTTTTTTTTTTTTTGTGGAAACAAGGTCTTTCTATATTGCCAATCTTCTGGCCTCAAGTGACCCTTTGTCTGGCCTCCCAAAGTGCTGAGATTATAGGCCTGAGCCACCACACTTGCCCTCTATAATATGTGTGTGTGTGTGTGTGTGTGTGTGTACCATCTCTTGCAAATATGGGGTGAATAAACCCATCGAAATCTTGATCTAGGATAGGTACAAATGCCTATGGAATGAGGGAACTATTTAATGAATGAGTATACAAAAGTGAAGCAAAGTTACAAATGTTTTTATGTGGTTATATGTCACTTATGCCATCAGTGGAGCCAAACACACTTCTGAAGACCAGTCACTCAAGTAGTGCTAACTTGTGGTTGCCACTAAAGCTTTCTTAGTGGTAGGTGGGAAACCAGTAAGGAAGTCATTGCAACAGGGTGATGTTATCTAACAATGAAATCATTTTTATTCTATGTTAAAACTTTTGACCTGGTTTACAGTTCAAGTACAGGAGCAAGCATTTTTAGGTCTCTTCATATATTTAACAATTTGGGGCTCAGACCCTCTATCTTAAGAGTCCAAAATCTTAGGCAAATTGTAGAACTAAGGAAAACCCATGTAGCCCCATGTAGGTTGCACCAGTGTTGTCTGAGTGTTGATACCCCTCTCACTAGGTACTTACTCTCAACCCAAAATAGAAACTAAAGAAAGCATTGAAAATCAAATCAATGGGGATGGTTTTGTCTTCGTATGATGAACACCTTCCAACAGGGCTGGAAAAGAAACAAGAACTGTCTGTCAAGATGAACATTTTAAAAGCAACATCTATCTAGGATCAAATAAAGGGGAAAGAATGGGTCATTTTCTATTTATTCACCATGAATCCAGATACCTAATTTCAGATTTCAAGAGAACTTTGAGAAAAGAATGACTTTTCTCTTGAGAGTAAAGGAATGGGTAAATAAAACCAATGGACTGCCCATGGCAACAAAAATAACAGGAAAATTGCCTGTCATTTCTTTCAGAGGGTTTATTGGTTCAATTAACATTATGTCAATGGAATTCAGAGCACAGAGATTATGCAGCTCTTCTTGGTGTGTGAGACCATCCACCCATTCAGGATACTTGGACTTCTATACTCTTCTGATATAGAGATACTTCAGGTTAAATAGACTAATATAGGTTAATAGACTTGATACAAATTTAAAGAAAATTTCCTACATGATTTGTTAGGAATTTACAAATCAAAGAGTATCAGCTTCCCTAGGATCCCTAAAATTGTCTAGTTTTGTGGCCCTAAAAGTCCAATTTCATTTCTGCTGAAAATTCAATATAATTTCCAGATGATTGGCATGGAATTCCAGGTTAGATTGATTTTGTCCACCAAAGCTTTCATGACCCTGTGATATGGGAAGGGGATACCTTCAGAGGAGAATGGACTACCATCTGCTTCTTTATCATAGGTTGGGGTCTAGCATTTACCTTTCTTAAGACTACCCAAAGTTGTTTTGTGACTTTCAGGGTTTGAAAACCCCTGAAACTGTGACAGAAATGCTCACTCAACAACTAAGGGATCCTTTGGCATGTGAAGCCTTCATAAGTGGCCCAGGTGAGGAGAGGACAGCTGGAGATGTGCCAGCCCTGAGACTCCAGAGCAGATCTGTGCATACCACTTCCATCCCCTCATGATGCAGGTTTCAGGATGTAGGGGAAATTCTTGCACATTTGCCACAGTTGGTCTTTGTGCTCATTAGGTGGGACTAAACACTTAACATTTTTTAGTCAGATTATGTGTGTGTGTGTGTGTGTGTGTGAGAGAGAGAGAGAGAGAGAGAGAGAGAGAGAGAGAGAGTATATTAAGTGCATTAAACATTATCCCTGGGAAGAAAATTTCAAATTAGCTGAGCAACTTACTGGTAGAGCAGACAAGGGAGCCTGGGGATTTTACTTACTCAGTAGAATTGATGAAATAGATTATAAGAGACCCAATGCTTAGGAAAAAGACAAGAATCACCTAAAAACAAAAAAAGAAACAGGGACAAATGTACCAATCCATTTTACATGGAACAAATAAACCAATAACCTTGCATTTTCTCTTTTTACTTTGTTTATATATATGTAGCCATTTAGTCACATATTCATCTGTTAGCATTCATTTATTCATTCATTCAAGAAAACTTGACTTGACACTTGTTGAGTATTCATGAGATGAACATGTACCATTTTACTTACCTAATTTTATTTATTTATTTATTTAATCATAGCTGTGTACATTAGTGCAATCATGGGGTACAATGTGCTGGCTTCATATACAATCTGACATATTTTCATCCAATTGTTCAGCATAACTTTCATGGGATTTTCTTGGTTATTGTATGAAAACATTTGTATTCTGCATTTAGCAAGTTTCACCTGTACCCTTTGAAGATGCACCATAAATGTGATCCCACCATTTACCCTCTCTCCACTACTTACCTAATTTTAACTGTCACATATTTCAAACTAAGCACTTTGTCATTTCTGACTTTAGAGCTTTATGATCTCAGTATATCCTGTCACTTATTCATTCATTCACTCATCAAACATTTATTAAGTGCTTAATAGGTGTTATACAATTTGTGATATGCTAGAAAGTGGGGGCTGTTAGAAAAAGACTTTGGACTTGGATTGCCTGTGTTATTGTAGATGAAACAGTTCTAAACATGTCTGTCCTGAAGAAGAGACAGAATTTTGACAGTAGGGTAAGTGCTACAAGTGAGAAGAAAAAAATGAGTGCTTTTAAAACGCCAACACATGTGGTCTGGAAAACAGGTGGAACTTGTGGAATGTGACCAGAAAACTGCTCAAAGGTCTTGATGCATTTGAATGAAAACGTCAGCAGTCTTCATGGCTTTTTAGATCAACATGAGGTAATTTAACATTTCCTCCAGTTCTTTCTAGTTTCTGAACCATCAGCCTTTTTAATATTTTCAGTTCAAAGAAGTTCTAATAATAAAACTCTGAATTTTATTTACAATTACATCTTCACTCTCTTCTGGCTCAGATGTTCCTTGGGTAGGCTGTCTGTATTAAGAAAGGGAATCAGTTTCTCCTATATAAGCCATTTCTGGATTTTTATTCCTGGTTTCCCACTGAATAAGAGCACTTCTGGCCACTTCAGAGTTGTTGGTCAGTGTGGGAGAGTGAACAGAAAGTGGAGGTCAGAGGGGTGTCTGTCTCTCTGGACTGGCATTGGATCATGATGCTTGGACTCAAGAGCTCTCAGGGCATGGAAGGTATTTAATGCCAACTTTCTTTGGTGGTTTTACTGGTTTTTAGGGATCCAAATTTAATTCCTATTCAGAGTCAACAAGTATGTTTTATAGCCCCTGTCATCACCCAAGTACTATTCTGTTCCTCAGTGAACCATATATACAAAGATCCCTGCTCTCATGAAGCTTATAGCCTAGAAAATAAATAACAATAATTAATATGAAAGTCTTATGGGATGCTAGAAACAAAATACTAGGAAAATAAAGTGGAGCAAAGTAAAGGTGATCAGAAATGCAAAGGGAGGAAGAAGAGCGGTAAAGTCTTGATTTACCCCTTCTTACTACTTAATTTCTAAATGTCTCATCTGTAGCTTGTCAAAGATCAAGTAACAGTAAGTAGTTGGATTCATCTCTTGGTTCTCTATTCTGTTCCAAACATCTACCTCACTGTTTTTCTGCCAGTACCATGCTGTTTTGATCACTATTGATTTATAGTACAGTCTCAGGTCTGGTAGCATAATTCCTCCTGCTTTGTTTTTATTTCTGAGTAATGGCTTGGGTATTCAAGGTTTTTCTGATTCCATATAAAACAAAGTATTAGTTTTTTGAGATCTTTAAAATATGACAATGGAGCTTTGATAGGAATTGCATTAAAATTATACATTGCTTTTGGTAGTATAGACATTTAAACACTGCTGATTCTTCCCAGCCATGAGCATGATATATATTTTTTAAATGTTTGTTAACATTTTCAGCTATTTCTTTTCTTAAAGTTTCATAGTTCTCTTCATAGAGATCTTTCACATCCTTTGTTAGGTAAACTCCCAAATATTTCGTCTTCTTTGCACTACTGTGAAAGGAATAGAGTCCTTGACTGCTTTTTCGGATTGGCTATTGTTGGTCTATATAAAGGCTACAGATTTATGGGTGTTGATTTTGTCGCTTGAGACATTGCTATATTCATTGATCACTTCTAAAAGTTTTGTAGTAGAATCCCTGGTGTTTTCCAGATATACGATCATATCATCTGCAAAGTGTAAAAGTTTAATCTCTTCTGAGGATCCTATGTGGATACCCTTGATTGCCTTTCTTTCCTGATTGCAATGGCTAAAACTTCCATTACAATGCTGAAGAGCGGAGGAGATAATGGACAACTTTGCCTAGTTCCTGATCTAAGTGGAAATGACTTCAATTGAACTTCATTCAATATGATATTGGCTGTAGGTTTGCTGTAGATAGCCTCTATTATTTTAAGAAATGTCCCTTGTATACCAATTTTCTTAAGTGTCCTGATCATGAAGGGATGCTGGATTTTGTCAAAGCTTTTGCTGCAACAATTGAGACAATCACATGGTCTTTATTTTTGTGTATTCAGTTTATGTGCTGAATTACATTTATAGATTTACATATATTGAACTAGCCTTGAGACCCTGGGATAAAGCCCACTTGGTCCTGTTGTATAACTTGTTTGATGTGTTGCTGGATTCTGTTTGTTAGGATCTTGTTGAATATTTTTGCATCAATATTCATTAGTGATATTGGTCTATAATTTTCTTTCCTTGTTGGGTCTTTCCCTGGTTTGGGGATCAAGGTGATGTTTGCTTCATAGAATGTGTTGAGTAGTATTCCTTCTTTTTTCTATATTTTGGAAAAGGTTTAGTAATTTAGGTACTAGTTCTTCTTTAAAGGTTTGGTAGAATTCTGACGTGAAGCCCTCTGGTCCCGGGCTTTTCTTTTTAGGGAGATTTTGTATAGTTGATGCTATTTCAGAACTTGATATACACCTGTTCAACATTTCCACATCATTCTGGCTAAGTCTTGGTAGGTGGGTGCTTCCACATGCTGGTCAGTTTCCTTCAGATTTTCATATTTCTGAGAGTAAAGTTTCTTGTAATATTCGTTAAGTATTTTTTTGAATTTCTTTTTTTTTTTTAATTTCTGAGGAGTCTTTTGTTATTTAGTCTTTACCATTTCTGATTGATGAAATTAGAGATTTGACTTTTTTTTTCCTGGTTATGTTACCCAGGGTTTATCTATTTTATTGACCTTTTCAAAAAAACAACTTTTTGATTTACTGATCTGTTGTATAATTCTTTTGTTTTCAATTTCATTTAATTCTACTGTAATTTTGGTTATTTCTTTTCTTCTGCTCAGTTTGGGGTTGGAATATTCTTCCTTCTCCAGTTGCTTAAGATGTCTCATTAAGTTGTTAACTTCCTCTCTTTCCGTTTTCTTGAGGAAGGCTTGCAGTGCTATAAATTTTCCTCTTAGGACTGCCTTTGCAGTATCCCAGAGGTTCTGATAATTTGTGTCTTCATCGTCATTTTGTTCCAAAAATTTGGTAATTTCCTTCTTAATCTTGTCTATGACCCACCTATGATTCAGCATAAGGTTATTTAGCTTTGATGTTTTTGTATGAGTATGCAGATTCCTGTTGTGATAGATTTCAACTTTTCTTCCATGATGGTCTGAGAAGATGCAAGGATTAATTTTTATTTTTTTAAATTTTCTGAGATTAGACTTGTAATCTAGGGTGTGATCAATTTTGGAGTATGTTCTAGGGGCTGATGAGAAGAATGTGTATTCAGTTTTGTTGGGATGAAATGTTCTGTAGATGTCTGTTAAATCCAGGTGTTGAATGGTTAAGTTTAAATCTAAAATGTCTTTGCTTAGCTTCTTTTTGGAAGATCTATCCAGCACTGTTAAAGGGGTGTTAAAATCTCCAACTACTATAGAGCTGGAGGTAATCAAGTTGCTCATGTCTGTTAGAGTTTCTCTTATAAATTGAGGTGCATTCTGGTTGGGTGCATAAATATTAATAATTGAAATTTTATCATATTGAGTAGTACCTTTAACAAATATGAAGTGTCCATCATTATCTTTCCTTATTTTGGTTGGTTTTAAGCCTATTGTATCTGCGAATAAGATTGCAACACCTGCTTTTTTCTGTTTTCCATTTGCCTGGAGTATAGATGACCATCCCTTCAATTTAAGTCTAATTTATCTTTTAAGGTAAGATGAGATTCTTGTATTCAGCAGATATCTGGCTTGAGTTTTTGTATCCAGTCAGCCAACCTGTACCTCTTTAGAGGACAATTTAACCCATTCACATTAATTGAGAATATTGATAAGCCTTTTGAAATTCTAGTAGACATTTTGAATCCTTTTGCGACTATGGAAGTTGGAATTTGATCAAAAGTTTCTGAGTAGGTTTACTTTTGTGGTGGAGCATTATGCTGGTCATTATGGAAGATAGGTCTGAGAAAATTCTGGAGAGCTGGTTTAGTTATGACAAATTTCTTCAACGTGTGGATGTCATTAAAGTATTTAATTTCTCCATCATAAATGAAACTTCATTTAGGTAGATACAGGATCCTGGGTTGAAAGTTATTTTGTTTTAGGAGATTAAAAGTTGATGACCATCCTCTTCTAGATTGAAAGGTTTCAGCAGAGAAATCTTCAGGTATTCTAATGTTATTCCCTTTGTAGGTAATGGTTTTCTTTCTTTCTGCTTTCAGAATTTTCTCCTTTATATTTACTTTAGTGAAATTGATTATGATGTGTCTGGGAGATGTCTTATTCGGGTTGAGTCATGCTGGAGTTCTAAAACTGTCTGCTATCTGAATTTCAGAAACTCTTGCCATGTCTGGAAAGTTCTCTGTCATAATCTCATGATGAAGAGACTCTGTGTCTTGTGAAGCCACTTCATCGCTTTTGGGGGTTCCTATGAGACAAATATGGGTTTTCGTCAAATTATCCCAGAGCTCTCTGAGAGAGTGATCTGCTTTTGCTTTCCATTTCTCTTTCTCTTTGGGGTTTTTGGAGTGTTCGAAATCTTTGTCTTCCATGTAAGAAATTCTTTCTTCTGCTTGCTCCCATTCTGTTACTGAGGGATTCTACTGTATTTCTCAGATCTTTGAGGGCTGCAACTTCTTGTCTCAATGTGTCAAAATGTTGGGTCATTTTGTCTTTGAATTAATTGAATTCTTGAGACATCTTTTGGGTCACCTTTTGCATTACTGCTTGAAATTCTAATTCCATCTTTTCCTCCATTCCGCTGATCTTATTTGCTATCCAGATTCTGAAATCGATTTCTGACATCTCATCCATTTGCCTATGCAAGGGATCTTGTGCTGTGTCTGCCTTGTTTTTCCTTGGAGGAGTTGATCTACTCTGATTATTCATATTGCCAGAGTTTTTCCATTGATTCTGCCCCATGATTGTTTGTCACCATTGCCTCTGTCCATCCTCAGAGTTGGGAAGGTTTCTCTCCAAGATTAGAGCCCAGTGGGCCCACTCTATTGTTGCTGGAACATTGTAGGGAGTGAGCCTGTGTAGCTCCTCTTGGACTGCCCCAGTCAGGGAGTTCTGGCTGTGGGAGCAGCTCCGGAGTGTGGCAACCCTGGATCCAGCAGCAGGGTGGGGGAGGGTGCACATGGTACTGGGAGTGCCAGGCACCCGGTGACTTTGGCAAAGAGAGCCCACGGCTCCAGTACTCTCTGGCCAGGAGGAGGGCTCCACACAGAGGCAGGGAGGGCTCCAGACTGAGTGACCATTCCCGAGCCTTCTGGAGTCCCCAGCAGAAGGTGGACCTGTGGAGGCCCAGCAGGCTTCAGGTGCAGGGCCACACTGTCACCAGGAGAGTTCCTGGCTGGGGTCAGGGCTGCAGAGGCCCTGCGGGTGCCTGGTGGAGGCCCATGCAGTTGCTGGAGGAGTCCCTGGCAGGAGTCCCTGTGAAGGCCTGGGAGGTTCAGGGTGCACAGTTGCTGGGGGAGTTCCTGGCTGGGGGTGGACCTGCGGAGGCCCTGCAGGTGTTGGGTGCAGGCCAGTGGGGTCACTGGGTGATTCTCTAGCTAGAGGCAGGCCTGCAGGGGCCAGGTGGGCTTTGGGCATGAGGCACGGGGCTAGGCGGGCTTTGGGTGCAGGGTATGGGGCCGCACGGTTGCTGGCGGCTTCTCTGGCCAGAAGGAGGAAGGCTCTCCATGCCCCCCCCGGGTCATTTGGCAGTGAGGCACTTGTTCCTGAAGGCAGGAAGTGAGGGGAGCTGCTCAAGAACCTCCTCCCTCAGTTTCAGCAGGGGTTAGGCTTCTTGTTCATTGGGTAAGTGGGGAAGGGTGTACTATAAGTTCAGAATGGTGGGAAAAACTTTAGTTCACTTTTTCTTCCTAGCAAGAGAATGTTCAGAGTCACATCAGGGTTGCTGTGGGGGAAGCAGGCCCCATTTCCCACAGCACTCTTCCGTGAGGTGAGACAAGAGGTCCATAGTTCACTGCTTGTCTGTAGAAAACCTGCAGGAGCAAACAAAGAGAAAAAAGAAAGGAAACAGACAAGAAATAACCCCACAGCTTTCTTGGGGGAGGGGACGGACACTTTTCCTTTCAGATGAATTTTGTACCTGAAGCTTGCTTTCTTGGAGTCACAGCTGGCCTCACCAGAGGTGACCTGCAGTTATCACTTTTCTCTCTTGGGCTCCCAGTCTTCAGATTAATTGTGCAGTTTCTGGAGGTTATTTTTCCTTTTGGACAGGAGCCTGTTTCGGAAGTTGCTTCCAGTTGGCCATCTTGCTCTGCTCTCCCCTTCTTTTTTTTTTTTTTTTTTGCATTTCCTTTTCTTTCTACTTTCTTGCACTTTACTTTTCTTTCCTTTTGGTCTTATACTAAGAGGACACTTCAGCACTTAACTTCTGAGACAAGGTAATTTAAAGTGAATGAAGCAGTAAAAAGGAAAAAGTAAAGGAAGGAAGTGAACAAAAAGAAAACGCATATGGGAAAGAATGAATGAAAATTCCAGCAATGTGAAAAGCCAAAAAAGAGCAACACCCCCCAAGGGACCAGCTAATGAAAAGGCAGCTAATGAAAAGATTCCACCTATAAAGAATTAATGAAAATGACAAAAAGGGAATTTAAAAATATGGATATCTATGGCAATAAAATAGATTGATGATAAAGTGGAAAAACAGAACCAAAAAATGAATGAAAGCTATGAAGCATATAGAAAGGATATGGCAGAGCATAAGGAGTTGAAGCATCATTCAGGGAACTTAAAAATACCGTAGAAAGTATTAATAACAAAATCAGACCAGGGAGAACAAAGAATCTCACAGTTATATGATAAAGCTCTTGAGTTAATCCTAGTAATTATAGAGGCAGAGAAGAAGAGAGAGAAAGCAGAACGTTCACTATGGGAATTATGGGACTTCCTGAAGCTTTTAGACTTATGAATTATAGGTATCCCTGAAGGGGAAGAAGAACATCCCAAAGGAATAGAACCCCTATTGGAGGATAACATAAATGAAAATTTTCTAGCTTTCACTAAAGATTCTGAAACACTGCTTTTTGAGTTTATCAAATGCTAAATCATCTTAACACAAACAGAAACTCTCTAAGACACATTGTAATGAGCCTATCCAAAGTCAAGACAAAACAGAAAATTCTGCAAACATTAAGCAGTAAACACCAACTGACCTACAGGGGTAGATCTGTCAGGGTAATAGCAGATTCTCAGCTGAAACTTTCCAAACCAGAAAAGAATGGCCATCTAACTTTAACCATCTTAAACAAAACAATTTTGAACCCAGAATTTTGTATCTTGTTAAACTGGGCTTCAAAATTGATGAAGAGATCAATTATTTTACTGATTTAAAAACATTTAGGAAATTTGCCACAACAAGACCAGTTCTACAGGAAATACTTAGACCTCTTCCCTACACTGACCATAACAATGGACCATACGCAAAGTAAACACCCAGAAACTTAGGGACAAAACCTACCTCACATAAATGCACAAAGGATAAAACTGAGCAGTGGACTTTCACAAAATAAGATGACTAGAACTCCACCACACTTATCAATTCTCTCAATAAATGTTAATGGCTTGACTTCCCCACTGAATGGGCACAGGCTGGTCAATTGGATAAAAAAAACACAAGCCATCATATGTTGTCTCCAGGAAACACACTTCACCTTGAAGGACAAATCAAGACTTGGAATAAAGGGGAGGAAAACAGTATTTTGAGCAAATGGAAATCAGAAGAAAGGAAGGGTCACAATCTTATTTTCAGATGCAAGTGTATTTAAAGCACCTAAGATTTTGAAAGACAAATATGGTCACTTCATTCTGGTTAAGGAAACAACACAATAAGAGGATATTTCAATTCTAAATATATATGTACCCAATGTAAATGCTCCCAGATTTATAAAATAGACTTAGATTGGTCTGAGCAATATAATATCACATATCAGCATAATATCTAGGGACTTTAACAGCCCTCTAAAATAACTGGAAAGATCTTCTTAACAGAAACTAAAGATTCAAGGGACTTAAATGTGACCCTAGAACAAATGGGCTTATTAGACATATACAGAAAATACAATCCCCAAACTAAGGAATATACATTCTTCCCATCAGCCCATGGAACATATTCCAAAATAAATCATATGTTTGCATACAAATCAAACCTCAGTAAAATTAAAAAAATTAAAATTATGCTTTGTATCTTCTCAGACCACAAGGCAATAAAGGTGTAAACTCAACTCCAACAAATTTTTCATTCACTTGAAAATTAAACAACTTTATGCTGAATGACAGTTGGGTTAAGCAAGAGATAAAAGAAGAAATTGTTAAATTCCTCAAACATTGCAACAATGAAGCAAAAACTTAGCAAAACCTGCAAAATATAGCAAAAACAGTCCTAAGAGGGAAATTTATCACATTTGATGCCTACATTCAAAAAATAGAGAGCACATTAGCAAACTAATGAATCATTTTACAGAAATGGAAAAGGTAGGACAATCTAATCCCAAACCTAGTGGAAGGAAAGATATAACCAAAATTACATCAGAAATAAATGAAATTGAAATCAAAATAATCCTTCAGAAAATCAATGAAACAAAACATTGGTTCTTTGATAAAAATAAATAAAATTAATAAACCTTTGGCCAGATTAACTAGAAACAGAAAAATAAAATCTCTAATAACCTCAGTTAGAAATGAAAGCATGAAATAACAACATATATCACAGAGATACAAGAGATCATCTCTGACTACTACAAGAAATTCTATTCCTAGAAATTTGACAATGTGGAGAAAATGGACCAATACTCCTATGGAAACACAACTACTCCCTAGATTTAACCAAGAAGAGTTAGATGTCAGTGCTTAATACCAGACCAGTATCAAGCACTGAGATCTAAGAAACAAATAAAAGCTTTCCAACAACAACAACAAGAAAAAATTCTTGGACCAGACAACTTCACACCAGAATTTTACCAAACTTTCAAAGATAAGCTGGTACCTATACTGCAGAACCCATTCTAAAACATTGAGAGGGGACCAGGTGTGGTGGCTCATGCCTGTAGTCTCAGGCTGCGAGAGGCCGAAGTGGGTGGATTTCCAGTGCTCACAGAGTTCGAGACCAGCATAAGCATGAGTGAGCCAGAGTAAAAGATCCTGTCTCTATTACCAGGAAAGAAGACCACCGGGCATGGTTGGTGCCTGTAATCCCAGCTACTTGGGAGGCAACAGGCATGAGAATTGCTATAAGGAAGGACAATGAAAAAACAAACAAACAAAAAAAACATTGAGAGGGAAGGAATCTTCCCCAACACATTCTCTGAAGCAAACATCACCCTGATACCCAAACCAGGAAAGACCCAATTAAGAAGGAGAACTACAGTGAGCGGCACCTACGTCTCAAAGGAGTAGGGCACCAGCCCCATATACTGGAGGTGGTGGGTTCAAACACAGCCCCAGTCAAAAAAAAAAAAAAAAAAAGAAAGGAGAACTACAGACCAATTTCACCAATGAATATAGATGCAGTGTAGGGCTGGGTGCAGTGGTTCATGACTGTAATCCTAGCACTTTGGTTGGCCAACATGGGTGCATTGCTTGAACTTATAAGTAAGCAAGCTCAAGAGTGGAAAACTCTAAAAAAAGTAGCTGGGGGGCAGTGCTCATGCAGCAAAGGCATAGGGCAGCAGCCCCATATGCCAGAGGTGTCAGGTTCAAACTCATCCCCGGCCAGAAACTGAAAAAAAAAAAAAAAAGCCAGGCGTTATGGTAGGTGCCTTTAGTCCCAAATTCTTGGGAGGATGAGGCAAGAGGATTTCTTGAGCTAAAGAGTTTGAGGTTTCTATGAGCTGTGATGCCATGGCATTCTACTGAAGGTAACAAAGTCAGACTCTGTCTCAAAAAACAAACAAACAAATAACAATGAAAAAAAATCTATAAATCTTAGCCAACAGATTACAGCTACATATTAAAAAAATTATATATCATGATCAAGTACATTTTATTCCAGTGATGCAAGGCTGGTTTAACATCTGCAAATACATAAATGTAATTCACCATTTCAATAGAAACAAAACCAAATGCCACATGATCCTCTCAGTAGAAGCAGAAAGAGCATTTGATAACATCCTTTTCTAATAAGAATACTTAAGAATACAGGCAGAAGTGGCACATTTCTTAAACTGATTGAAGCTATCTACAAATTCACAGCTAATATTATACTGAATGGAGTAAAACTGAAATCTTTTCCACTTAGAACTGGAACCAGACAAGGAAGTCCTCTATCGCCACTACTATTCAATATAGTGCTGGAAGTTCCAGCCAATGCAATCAGACAAGAGAAAATTATGAAGGGCATGCAAAAGGGTGCCTCAGAGGTCAAACTCTTACTCTATGCCAATGATATGATCTTCTACTTAAAGAAGCCCAGAGATTCAACCATAAGACTCCTGGAGGTGATCAAAAAATACATAACATCTCAGAGTATAAAACCAATGTCCACAAATCAGTAGCCAACAACAGCCAAGTTGAAAAGATAATCAAAAGTATAATTACCTTTATAGTAGCTTCAAAGAAAATGAAATACCTTGGTAAATACCTAATGAAAGAGGTAAGAACCTCTACAAAGAGAATTATAAAACCCTAAGAAAATAACAGAAGGCATTAGCAAATGGAAGAGCATACCCTGCTGCTAGGTGGGAAGAATCAACATAATGTTGTTTGTATGGAACCAGAAATAAAATCATGTATAGTCACATGTTTTATTACCAAAAAAACACATAAAGCAATTTTCAGACTAAGTTACAAGTCCACAGTGATCAAAACAGCATGGCATTAGCACAAAAATAGAGACATGGATGGCTCAGCGCCTGTGGCTCAATGGGCTAAGGCATCAGCCACGTACACCTGAGCTGGTGGGTTCGAATCCAGCCCAGGCCCACTAAACAACAATGACGGCTGCAACCAAAAAAGAAAAAAAAAATGGCCGGGCATTGTGGCGGGTGCCTGCAGTCCCAGCTACTTGGGAGGCAGAGGCAGGAGACTCGCTTGAACCCAGGAATTGGAGGTTGCTGTAAGCAGTGAGGCCACGGCACTCTATCCAGGGTGATAGCTTGAGGCTCTGTCTGAAAAAAAAAAAAAATAGAGACATGGACATTTGGAACCAAATAGAAAATCAAAAGATAAAACCAATCTTCTGTAACCATCTGACCTTTGATAAACCAAACAAAACTTTGGAGAAAAGAATCTCTAGTCAATAAATGATGCTGGGAGAACTGGATAACCACATGGAAAAGACTGAAACTGGACCTTCACCTTTCATCACTTACTAAAATTGATTCAAGATGGATAAAAGACTTAAGGCACAAAATAAAAATCCGTGAAGAAGTGTGGGAAAAACTCTTGAGTGTCTTGAGAGATCTTATTAAGAAATCTTAAGTGGTAATTGAAACAATAACAAAAATAAACAAATGGGACTTAATTAAACTGAAAAGCTTTTGCACAGCTGAGGACACAACAATCAAAACAAATAGACAACCTTCAGAAAGGAAAAAGATATTTGCATGTTAAGAATCTGACAAAGATTTGATAACTAGGATCTAAAGAGAACTAAAATTAATCAACAACAACAACAAAAGATCAAACAATCTCATCTATCACTGGTCAAGAGAGACAAGAACAGAACTTTCTCTAAAGAAGACAGACAAATAGCTAATGAATCTATGATAATTATCAGAGAAAAGCAAATCAAAACCACCTTGAGATATTACCTAACTGCACTAAGATTAGTCTATACCACAAAATCCCAAAGTATCAGGTGTTGGCACAGATGTGGAGAGAGCGGAACACTTTTACACTATTGATGGACAGCAAACTAATATAGCCTCTTTGAAAAGAAGGGTGGAGAATCCTCAGAGAACTCAAATTAGACTCCTATTTGACCCCATAATTCCACTACTACCCATCTACCTAGAAGAAAAAAAATTATTCTATCATAAAGACATTTATACTAGATTGTTTATCCCAGCTCAGTTTACAATCACCAAGATGTGAAAACAACCTAAATGCCCATCAACTCAGGAATGGAATACCAAATTTTGGTATATGTATACCATGAAGTACTGTTCTACCATATAAAAACATGGTGACCTTACATCTTTTGTATTAACCTGAATGAAGTTGGAATACATTCTTCTTAGTGAAGTATAACAATAATGGAAAAGCAAATATCCAATGTACTCAATACTGATATGAAGCCAGTCAATAATTTAGTTCATGCCCACAGAGGATAAAAACTCATTTCAATTCAAGTTGGTAGTAGGAGGAATAGGGGTGTGCTCCCACTGAAAGGGCACAATGTAGGGGTATATAGTACACCTTTTGGGTATAGGTCACAACTATAAGAGGGATTCTACCAAACAAACTCAAATATTGTGACCTGGATGTTTGTACCCTCACATTAACATGAAATTAAAAAAATAAAAATAAAAAGACATGTAGATAGATTAAGATGCTATGGGCAGGGTTTTCAGGCAGAAGCACCTGGTCCTGCATGGATAATAAAAGGAGTCACATTTGATGGCATTTAATTTCTTCACATGAAAAAGGGAGATCTAAAACAACATCTAGCTAAACTAGTTTCTATCCTTTGGCCAGGTACCTGCATTGTACAACTCTTCAAAGAGAGTCACGGTCAAAACCACCGTGATTGACAGGAAGGTGAGTGAGGTCCTATGGAATCAGGGATCCACGAGGGAAGTGTCACAATCCAGGCTCTATAGTCTCACCCATGGAGACACAATTTCCTTCTGAAGTCACATTGAGGTAGTCCTTGAGATTCAGCAGGTATGGCCTGTCACAAGACACTCTGTGGATAGTTCTGCAAAAGGCTTTCCAGGTCCGCTTGGTGCTGCAAAGTTCTCCAGGAGGAAAATATCAGAATGATGACTCTTTAGATGCCATAATTTCTAGGACGCCCTTGATGGTGAGTTTATTAATACCAAAAATAGGTTTCATACTAACCAGACTATGTCCAAATAAGTATTAATTTTAAAAAGACTTCAAATCCTGAACTCCTTGGCTGCAGACACTGCTCAGGTGAATTCTATAGCTCTTCCTCAAGAGGTCATCATGCAGGAAGTCAGTATAGAAAAATTTACAATAAACCATGTGGAAATAGTATATCCCATGAAGTCCAGGAAACACTATATATCCTGTGGTCACCTTTGCCAAGATAGGCCAGATTCTGTGACAGCAGAGGATGCTCTCTAAGATCTTGACCTCAGAACTCCCTGGACTAGAAACATGATAGATTAGTACATTGTCCAAATATAGACCTCCAGGATCAGAGGTCATGCAGAATTCCACACATTAATCAAGGATTCTAACCTGTAGAAGGGATATTGGGTATTGATTAAATATGTTAGGATGAAGAATAGTCACAAATGATTGCACAGTCAGCTAGAGGAAGATAGGTTGCTAATGCCCAGATCAAAGCCCTGACAGAATACTCAATCTGACTAAGTCCTACTGGAATTTCCTAAAGCTGCACTCAAGATCATGGCTCTTCAAGTTTGTCCAGTGGATCCATGATGAACAGATTGCCTTGTTCAGGCCACACTGGCCCCAGCTGCTTTTCATCATAAAAATGGCAAGTCTCTAAATACCAACCCCCTAATGGTATAGCTTGATGTGTGGCTAGGAGGATTTCCCTGGGCTGTTGGGTGGATGTATTAGTAGAGTTTGCTAAGGGGGGCAATGATGACCCATCAGAGGACCAAAGGAGAGAGAGAAGATAAAATGAAGAGGTCATCTTAGTAGGGAGCCAAGACCTTCAGAGGACAAACTGACAATTTAGGGGGAAAATGATGATGGGGCTTCCCAGGAAAAATAGAGAAGGGGAGATGAATACCAGTGAAAAGATAGAGGCAATGATTATTAGGGCAAATATTTCATTAAAGGATAGAATTGATCTAACAGTTTAGGACAGAATCCTGTGTGATGCTATAGTTGCCAAAGTGGGCTAGTATCTAGAAGTTTTTTATAATTTTAAATACCAAATTAAAACTTCCCTCCCCCAAATTATAAAATTACGTGTTGCTTAGTAAGGACCACAAGACCATTAAACTATCTTCCATCAAAGTAATAATTTCTCTTGATTTGGTACCTTTAAGCAGGAATTCTCCCTTCCCCTTAAATACTGCAAAACTTGAGTTTTGATTGGTCCAATTCTCAACCACCTGAGTCAGCTTGGCTTCAATATTCTTCTCCTTAATGGCAGATATGCAGATATCCTTCAGATGAAAGTCAAAGGATATATCATGTGGTTTTCAACTACAAACTAAGTGCATCATAAGATCATGGAATGTTTTAGTTTAGAAGAGATTCAGAAGTCATCTAGTTCATTTCATCATTTCACAGCCAAGAAAACAAAATCTCAAGATCCTTGAGGTGTGTATTAACACTAGAACTTTTGACCCTCTGGCCACTAGTTGTTTTCCTATACCACATACAGGAGACAATGGAGCTTAAATCATTTTCTTGATTATATTTTTAATTGAAGAGTTTAGCTAAAATGGGAATAATCACCTTGTCCTTTCTATTCCAGAAGTTTAGCTATGAGAATCAGATGGGAGAGTATTTGAACTCTTTCAAGTAACATATAAATATTACTGTATCTCTGACTATTCTGGCTTTAATATGAAAGTCTAATTACAGACCTTCTGTTGGTTTCTGTTAGCCAATGATATTTAGACATTCTACTTCACAGCAAACCCAATCTCTAAATATTATAAAGACCAAATAAAACAGATCACCAGGAAAATAATTAAATTCTCCTAGTGAATTAATAAATAAATGTATTCATAAATCAAGACAAGGACAAAAATACAGCTCCATTACATTTACAAGAGGCATACTTAAGAGGAAATGAGACAGAAATGTTGAAAGAGAGCTGGAAAAAAACATCAAATCAATAGGAATAAAATAAAAACAGGAGAGTCAAAAGGACATGCTAATATTATATTCTAAATTATTCTAGCAAAAACAAAAACAACACTAAATGTGGAAGAATGGATTTTCATATTGGTAAAAAGCACTCACAGCCAATAAGATACAGTAAGTGACTTTTATGCACCAATTGACATATAGAAGCATATCATTCCAAGTCTGTTGGAATGCAAAAAATCAATAACACTAAAAAACAATGAAGTAAGCTTTTTTGACATGCCCCTTTCACTCATTCAGCAAATAATTAAGGATATAGAAAACACATATGACATAATTAGTATTGTGACATAAAACAGAAAATACATAGCTTTTCAAAAGTCCCTTGAATGGTAGTAAAAGCTGATTCTATGCTAGGCTCTAAAGACTTTCATCATAATTTGCATAAAGTAGATGTTGTAAAAAGTGAGATATTCTTGGACCAAAAATGTCTATCAAGGTAAAAAGGACCAGCCACTTTATCACCAATCGAAGCCCCCCTCCCCAAAGAAAAAGACACACTGTTCTTCTAAGTATATCATGAATCAAACAAAGCATCATTCAGATAACATAAAAGATCAGTTAGGCTAATGACAATAAGAGAACTACTTGTCAAAGTCTGTGCGATATAGTAAAACTCTTGGCTACTTTTAGTACCCTTAGGAAACTCTTCTATAAATTAGATTCAGCTCAAGAAACGGAGGAAATGAGGCCAGCCTAATTTTTTTTTAACTTTGAGAGGACCAAGTATGAGCTGGAGCCCAGAAAGATGCTCATCAAAGCTGCCCCAGTGATGGAAATGAGATCTGTGTTCAAAGATCCAGTATTCCAGTGGTTTTCTCAAATGATGATGGAAGGAGGAGACAAGGAACAGGCCAGACCCCTCAGGACACCGGCTGGGGAGCTGAAGAAAGGAGCAGTCTGAGCAGTGTCATGTTGCTCCCTCAGGCTGGAGGGCAACCTACCCACACAGCCCCTGCAGCCCCCTGCAGCCCCTCTCACCGGGCCTGAGAAACCTTCCAGGGCTGTCAGCCTCGAGGACCCAACCGTTTCTACCAGGACCCTGCGCCCTCCCGGACCAGGCGTTCCCTGGCCTTGAGCGAGGGATTACTCGGTGCCTGGAAAAGGGGGCCGGTGGATGGGAATGTGGGAGGAGCTGCCACTCCAGTTTCCTGAGTCAAGGACTGCGGTCTGAGAAAAAGCGGAGTCGGGTATATTGCCCCGGGCAAATGCACTCTGGTGGAGGGAAGGAGAGGCTCCAGCAGGGCCTCCTTGCCTAGGGCGGGACCCCAGGGGAGCCGCTGCCCTGCTGAAAAATCCCTGTTAGTTTTTAGAGACAGGCTTCACAAGAAGTGGGAGCAGCAAGTTTATCGCTCGTTACTCCTTACTCCGTGGAGTCTAGAACTTGCTCTCCCTGCTGCAATTCATTGCTAAGACGAAATTCAGGGTATGCTGATTTGGCGATTTCTCTCAAGAAACTCTGTGCCCATCTAGCCTTCTTTTCCCCCAGATGCGAGTGAACCTCTGGAAGCAGTTTTTGTATCAGAAAAAGTTTATTACAAAATTCTCACCTAGAACTGATGGGTAACGTTAGTTCTAACTAGAGGGAGTAAAAAGGGAGTTAAACAAAGTAAATGAGAAAAAGGTAGAATTTAGAAAGATAAAGAAGATATTAATTATGCATACACATACATATAAATATATATAAATTCTACATACACATTCAGGCTGTCCAGAGAGTATCTGGCCGTGTAATATGAAAAATAGACACATACATGGCTGGCTACATTCTGACAGCCCGTGCGTGTGCGTGTGTGTGTGTGTGTATGTGTGTGTGTGTGTGTGTGTGTAATTGATGAATAAATTGATTTTTTTCATGAGACTAATGAAACATATGCATCTCCAGAAGCGCTAAACGAAAACATAAAGAAAGGGCAAGGCTCATAGAAGAGGATGAGAAAGGTGTGAATTAGTCACAAAGGAAAAGAGGAAAACAAGAAGGTTCTTTCTAACCAAAAGTGGAAATTAATCTATGGAGCTGTCCAGAAGAACTTTAAAATTTCATTCTCTCTGTTGCCTTCTTTTTCCTGGAAAATGACCTGTGGCTTTGAGAAACAAAGCTCTTGTTTAAAACTAAGGTGTCTATATTTTTATTGTCTGAACATACACTCTTTTAAGAATGAGTGCAACTCTATTAACAGTTAACACAAGGACAACCAGCAAAAGCTTGGACTAATGGTCATCCTAATTAACATCCTAATTATATGTTATAATATATAATGTCCTGTTAATTCAGTAATTACTGCTTAACACCTCTGACAAATGCAGAAATCAAAGGGGGAAACAGATCTGAAATCTTAAGATAGGTGTGGTAAACTAGAAGGGAATTTAAATTTCCTGACACTTAACTCTAAAGATTGTTTTAAAAATTCTCCTAGATTAAATTATCATTACAACTGAGATTTGATTAAAGCAACATAAATATGTATATTACAAACTGATAATTATCAAACACCAAAAGCAAAATTTCATGGGAAATTCATCCAATGAGATGGACTTTTTTCAATTATTTATGGATATTATTATTGTTAGGATGAGACAAGGCTCAGTATCAATATTAGTCATTTTTATGTTTATATAAGCACCAACATATACTGTTTATTAAAATATTAACAACAATACCTACATATGATTATTATATTGTAGGCCTATATATATTTTACACTTACTAACTCATGTAATGATTGCATTATAATAATTATGGTATGTTAACCATTTTCATATTTTAGCTCAATTATTCATTAAAGTCTTTTGTTGAGACAGGATATTGTGCTGTGCAGGTTGGTCTCAAACTCCTGGCCTCCAGCAATCCTACCACCTCAGCCTCCTGAGTTGCTGGGAATACAAGCATGAACCACTATTCCTGGCCCCAAACCTATAGATAGTATGTTTTTATTTCCATTTAATAATTTTTATGTTATATCTCTATGAGATGTATCAGTTTCCTCATTTACAAAGGGGGTAATGATAGCACCTCTCTTGTAAAGGATGGTGAGAAAGGAGAACTGGCACGCAGAGTCTCAGGCAGATCAGTTTTAGGACTAGCACCTAGGAAGTGTGGAGAACTGCCCACACCTGCTGACCCTTCCGAAGTCTGTTTCTCCACCCCCTCCCCTTCCTCTTGGGATAGATTCCTATTTTAAGACAAAAGATCAGTGGACTGACCTGAGTTCAGGTCTCCTTTGACCTCCACTGGTTTCTTTCACTTCACCACTCTCCACAAAGAACTACCGCAAGAAGTAACAAATTTTATTATGTGAAAATTTTGTATTTTATACACACAACCATGGGAAGAAAATAGTTGCCCTGAATGGCCTAGACACCTACAGAAAATAAATCAGACAGTGTTGCTGAGAATTTGCTGGTTTGGAGGAAGATACTTAGTAGCAGGCATTGCTTTGCGGGGTAGGAGTGAAGAAAAAATTAGTTTTTACTATGTAGGAGTAAAGAAGAAATTTAGTTTTTACTATGTACCCTTTGTGCATTTTTATTATTATATCATGTACATGAAAAGAAGATAATTGTCTGCAAATGATCAGTGCATAAAAGATAATGTAATCATCAAAAAAATCTTAACAAACATAATGTACTACTTTCACACGTCTTTTCTTTATTCACACTACAAAGATCTCTGAAGTATAGATCTCTTATAACACAAAATAATATTTTGGTGCTTGACAGCACCAAATGTTAAATATAAAGCATGAAATAATGAAATGTAAAAAAGCACCAAAGAAAATACAACTCATCTCAAGAAGAGTGTGGAAAATTTATTTTATTTTCATGAGGAATGAATATAATGTATAAAGTAAGAGACTGATCTTTTCTAGTATGTTTTGTGTTTCCTTTTTTCTAAAGGATACATTATATTAGAAAAATAACTGAAAACATAAAAATAAGTTTTTTCTCAGTTCTTTCTAAATTTATTTCAAAGTATTATGGGGGTAATAATGTTCAAAGTATTAATGTTTTTGGTTACATGTATTGATTTCCTTATGCATGAATCGAGGTAATAAGTGTATCCATCACCAGATAGTGTTTCTTATACTCATTTGGTAGGTTTTTGCCCAAACCTTCCAACCTCCTCCTCCATGCTTAATTCCCACTGAATTTTACTTCTTTCTGTGCACACATGTGCTTATCAGTTAGTTTCACTTTAATAATGAATACACGTGATGTTTGTTTTTTCATTCTTTAGATGGTTCACTTATGTTAATGGTCTCCCATTTCATCCAAACTGTTAAAAAAGGCATTAATTCATATTTCCTCGTGGCTGAGTAGTACATATACCATGTTTTATTAATTAGATCATGAAGGGCACTGGGTTGATTCCACATCTTTGCAATTGTGAATTATGCTGCAATAAATGTTCCAGTGCAGGTATCTTTTTGATAAAATGACTTCATTTTATTTTGGTAAATACTCTGTAGTGGAACTGCTGAGTCAAATGACAAGTCTACTTTTAGTCTTTGAGGAGTTTCCACACTGTTTTCCACAGAGGTCACACTAATCTGCAGTCTCATCAACAGTGTAAAGTGTTCCTTTCTTGCTGCATCCACATCACTATCTATAGTTTTTTGGACTTTTTGAGAAAAGGCATTCTAACTTGTGTAAGGAGATATCTCATTGTGGTTTCAGTTTGCATTTAAATGTTGTTCAATATTTGTTCATATGTTCATATCTTTGTAGATTCTGGTTATTAGCCCTTTATCAAATGTATAGCTTGCGAATACTTTCTCCCGTTTTGTAATTTCTCTATCTTCCCTATTGACCATTTCCTTATCTTTGCAGAGGCCTTTTAATTTAATCAAGCCCCATTAATAAATAAATTTATTGTTGCTGTCATTGCTAATAGGGGTCTTCTTCATAAATTCTTTTCCTAGGTGGGTATTTAGAAGAGTTTTTCCAACATTTTCTTCTAGAATGCTTATTGTTTCAGGCCTTAAAGTATTTTATGCATCTGGAACTAACTTTTGTGAGTAGTGAGATATAAGGATCCTGTTTCATTCTTCTGCATATGGCTCTCCAATTTTCCAAGCATCATTTCCTGGATAGGACTTCTTTACCCCAGCAGATATATATATATATTGTTGTCTGGTTTGTCAAAGATCACTTGACTTTATGTGAATGGTTTTATATCAGGGTTCTTTTTTCTCTTCCAGTAGTCTATATGGCTCCATTTTTTTTTACAATACCATACTGTTTTCATCACTATAGCCATGTTATACAGTCTGAAATCCACTAATGTGTTGCCTCCAGATTTATTCTTGTTGCTTGAGGTTGCTTTGGCTATTTGATCTGTTTTCTGGTTCCAAATGAAGCATGGAATTATTTTTCTTGATCTGTGAAATTGATGTGTTAATAGGATTGTATTGAATCCTTTAATCACTTTGAATAGTATGGACGTATTTACAATGTTTATTTTACCAATCTATGAGCATGATATGTTTTGCCATTTGTTTGTGTCTTCTGCAATTTCTTTCATCAGCATTTCATAATTATGTTTGTGGAGATATTTCACCTACTTGGTTAAGTATATTCCTTATTATTTTATTTTCTTTGTAGATATAGTGAATGGTATTGAGTGTTTGGTTTGATTCTTAGGTTGACTATTGGTGTATCAAAATTCTATATATTTTTGCACATTGATTTTGCAAACTGAAACTGTTGAATTTATTTAATGATTGCAGAAGTCTTTTGGTGAAGTTTTTGGGGTTTTCTGGATATAAGATCACATCATCAACAAAAACTGATACCTTTCCCAGTTTGCATACCTTTTATTTCCTTCTCTTGAGTGATTGCTCTAGATAAAACTTAAAGCACTACATTGAAAAGAAGTAGTGACAGAGGACAACCTTACTTTGTTCCAGTTTTTAGGGGGACTGCTTTTAACTTTTCCCCATTCAGAATGATGTTGGCTGTTGGTTTGTCATAGGTGGCTTTTATAATTTTGAGATAAGTTGTGTTTATGACTAGTTTCTTGAGGGATTTTATCATGGAAGTGTATTGTATTTAGTTGAATACTTTTTCTGCATTTATTGAGATAATGATCTGGTCCTTTTTTTTGCTTCTGTTTAAGGTGGTGAATCATATTTATTGATTTACATATGTTGACTCATCCTTGCATCCCTGGGATGAAGCCTGTTTGGTCCTATGGGGATTATTATTATTATTATTTTTGATGTGCTGTTGATTTCAGTTTGCTAGTATGGCATTTTATTGAGGATTTTTGTGTCTATATTCATAAGGGATATTGGTCTGAGTTTCATTGTTGTTGTGTCTTTTTCTGGCTTTAGAATGAAGGCAACACTTGCTTTTCAGAATTTGTTGGGGAAGATTCCCTCCTTGATGTTATGGAAGAATTTCTATAGTGTGGGTACAAGCTCATCTTTGTTGGTCTGGTAAAATTTGGCCTGAATCCCCTGGTCTGGGCCTTTTATATTTTGGAAGGTTGTTGGAAGATTTTGATTACTGATTCAATATTGTTGTTCATTATTGGTCTGTTCAGGAGCTGTGTTTCTTCCTGATTAAATGTTTTCAGGAATTTGTTCATTTCTTCTATATTTTTGAGTTATGTGCATAGATATTTTCATAGTATTCACAGATGATATTTTGCATTTCAGTGCTATCAGTTATAAAATCTCCTTTTTCATTTCTGATTGAGATTATTTGGTCTTTTATCTTCTATTCCTGGTTAATCTAGCAAGGGGTCTATGAATTTTATTTATCTTTCCAAAGAACCGTTTGTTTCATTGATCCTCTGTATTTTTTTGTTGCTGTTTTCCATTTTGTTTAGTTTTGCTTTGACTCTAGTAATTTCTCTTCTTCTGTTGACTTTGGATTTGGTTTGCTCTGTCTTTTCTAGCTCCTTAAGATATGTCACATTGTTGTTAACTTATGATCATTCTATCTTTTTGGTGTAGATATTTAAGGCTGTGAATTTTTCCTTAGGACTGCTTTTGCTAAATCCCATTGATTTTGTTAGCTTGTGTCCTCTTTGTCATTCCGTTCAAGAAATCTTTTCTCATTATTACTCCAATAATTGTTAATTATTAGCAGGTTTTTAAAAATAATTTTATTAAATCACTTGGTGCAATCATGGGGCACAATGTGCTGACTTCATATACAATCTGAAATATTTTGGTCATACTGTTAAACATAACCTTCATGGCATTTTCTTTTTTTTTCTTCTTTTTCTTTTTTAATAGTACTACTCACACAAAAACTTGAATTTTACCTCAAAAAAAATCACAAGACAAAAGAGAAAACAAATTCACTGTTATAAGATAAGATATTTCATGCAAAGTATTAACTCTGCCCCCCCAAAACCCAACATCCCAACAAACAAAAAACTATCGGGGAACACTGCTATGCTAACATATTAACCACAGTATAATCATTCATAGGAAAACAGTAATTAAGCAATGAATTGAATTAAATAACAAAGTTCAAACTGCCATAAACTCATAGACCACAATAATGTTATAAAACAAGCAATTTCAGAAATCTTATAAACAATAAAAGAAATATTTCCATATTATTCTACTTGATCTGGATACACCTGATATTGAAATTGGAGAAAATATATTGTTATGAAGAGAAATTACAAACATGTTTCACTTATAGATGAGGATACAATATTCTAAACAACATATTGACAAGTTGAATTACAAAATTAATACTTAAGTAATATACTTTAGTCAGAATTGAATCCAATTTATATAATTGTTAGACACTATTTTCTTTTCTTTCTTTCTTTCTTTTTTTTTTCCTTTGGTTTTCTTTCCCTCACCCCTTCCCTCCTTCTCTGTCTGCTCTCTCCTTCCCCCATTCCCCACTGTGTCATTCATTGTCATTAACTGTCCTCAAATCAAAGTTGAATACATAGAATTCATGCTTCTCCACTCCTGTGATGTTTCACTAAGAATAACATGTTAAACCTCCATCCAAGTTACTACAAATGCAGCAAAGTCTCCATTATTTTTGATGGCTGAGTAATATTCCATTGTATACAGATACCATAGCTTACCAATCCACTCCTGGGTTGAAGGACATTTAGGCTGTTTCTACACTTTAGCAGTTGTAATTTGGGCAGTGATAAACAGCCTTGTACAAATGTCTTTATAATAAAAGTTTTTTTTTTTTTTCCTTCTGGATAGATGCCCAGCAATGGGATTGCAGGATCAAATGGGAGGTCCAGGTTGAGTTCTTTGAGCTTTCTCCATACTTCCTTCCAAAAAGGTTTTATTAGTTTGCAGTCCCACCAGCAGTGGAAAAGAGTTCCTTTCTCCCTACATCCATGCCAGCATCTGCAATCATGAGATTTTGTGATGTAGGCCATTCTCACTGGAGTTAGATGGTATCTCAGGGTGGTTTTAATTTGCATTTCTCTAACAATTAAGGATGATGAGCATTTTGTCAAGTGTTTACTAGTCGTTTGTGTGTCATCTTTAGACAAAAATCTATTCATCTCTTTCCCCCATTGATGTATAGAATTGTTGTTTTTTTTCCTTGTAGATTAATTGAAGTTCTGTATAGATCCTGGATATTAAACTTTTGTCAGATTCAAAATGTGCAAATATCCTTTCCCATTGGGTAGGTTGTCTATTTGCTTTGGTTGTTGTCTCCTTGGCTGTACAGAAACTTTTCAGTTTAATTAAGTCCCATTTGTTTATTATTGCAGTTGTTGCTATTGCCATGGCAGTCTTCCTCATAATGTCTTTCCCCAGGCCAATATCTTCCAATGTTTTTCCAATTCTTTCTGTGAGGATTTTCATCATCTCATGCCTTAAATTTAAATCCTTTATCCATCTCAAATCAATCTTTATAAGGGGGGAAAGGTGCACATCCAGTTTCAGTTTTTTACATGTGGATATCCAATTCTCCCAGCACCATTTATTGAATAGGGAGTCTCTCGCCCAGGGAATACTCTTGTTTGGTTTATCAAAGATTAGACAGCTATAAGTTGTTGGTTTCATTTCCAGGTTTTCTACACGATTCCAAGTATCTATGTCCCTATTTTTGTGCCAGTATCATGCTGTCTTGACCACTATGGCCTTATAACACAGCCTAAAATCTGGTATGGTGATACCCCTGGCTTTGTTTTTATTACTAAGAACTGCCTTAGCTATACGGTTTTTTTTTTTTTCTGGTTCCACACAAAGCGCAGAATCACTTTTTCCAGGTCTTGAAAGTAGGATGTTGGTATTTTAATAGGGATGGCCTTGAATCAGTAAATTGCTCTGGGAAGTATAGACATTTTAACAATGTTAATTCTTCCCAGCCATGAGCATGCTATGTTCTTCCATGTATTCAAGTCCTCTACTATCTCCTTTCTTAAGGTTTCATAATTTTCTTTATAGAGGTCTTTTACCTCTTTTTCAGGTACATTCCTCAGTATTTCATTTTCTTTGAGGCTATGGAGAAGGGAGTTGTGTCTGTGATTAACCTCTCATCTTGACTGTTGTTGGCATATACAAAGGCAACTGACTTATGGGCATTGATTTTATACCCTGAGACATTACTATATATTTTGGTGACTTCCAGGAGTCTAGTAGTTGAATCTTTGGGGTTCTCTAAGTATAAGATCATATCAGCAAAAAGGGAGAGTTTGACCTCCTCTGCACCCATCTGGATGCCCTTTATTTTCTTGTCTTGTCTAATAGTATTGGCTAGAACTTCCAGCACTATTTTGAATAGCAATGGTGACTATTTTGAATAGCAAGAGGAAAGCCTTGTCTGGTTCCAGTTCTAAGAGGAAAATCTTTTAGTTTTACTCCATTCAGTAAAATATTAGCTGTGGGTTCGTCATAGATAGCCTCTATCAGTTTAAGGAATGTGCCACTTATACCTATGCTCCTCAGTGTTTTAATTAGAAAGGGATGCTGGATTTTATCAAATGCTTTTTCTGCATCTATTTAGAGGATCATACAGTCCTTGGTTCTGCTTCTGTCGATACGGTGAATAACGTTGATGGACTTTCGAATATTAAACCAACCCTGGATCCCTGGGATGAAACCTACTTGATCATGATGTATAACTTTTTTGATGATAAGCTGTAATCTATTGGCCATGATTTTGTTGAGAATTTTTGCATCAGTATAAACATCTAGATCAAGCAGAATGATATTGAAATATTTCTTCTTTTTTATTGTTTATAAGGAATTGCTTGTCTTATAAAATCATTGTGGTCTATGAGTTTATGATAGTTTGAACTTTGTTATTTAATTTAATTCATTTCTTAATTACTGTTTTCCCATGAATGATTATACTGTGGTTAATATATTAGCATAGCAGTATTCCCGGATAGTTTTTTGTTTGTTGGGAGGTTGGGCTTAGGGGGGACAGAGTTAATACTTTGCATGAACTATCTTATTTTATAACAGTGAAATTGCTTTCTCTTTTGTCTTGTGATTTTTTTTTTTTGAGGTGAAATTTAAGTTTTTGTATGAGTAGTATTATTATACCTATCTTGAGTGTCTTGCTTGTACTGTATCACACCATACCTTTGTTTAATTCATAATAAACTGCTCATTTGTTTAAAAAAAAAAAAATTAAGGAGGCGGCACCTGTGGCTCAGTGAGTAGGGTGCCGGCCCCCTACCAAGGGTGGCAGGTTCAAACCTAGCCCCAGCCGAACTGCAACAAGAAAATAGGCAGGCATTGTGGCAGGCGCCTATAGTCGCAGTTACTCAGGAGGCTGAGACAAGAGAATGGCCTAAGCCCAGAAGTTGGAGGTTGCTGTCAGCTGTGAAGCTGTGGCACTCTACCAAGGGTGACAAAGTAAGACTCTGTCTCTAAAAAACAAATAAATAAATAAAAACTAAAGGGTGGTGCCTGTGGTTCAGTGAGTAGGGTGCCAGCCCCATATTCCGAGGGTGGCAGGTTCAAACCCAAACTATAACAACAACAACAAAAAACACTGAAAAGGGATGGATTAAAATCTAGTAGAAAGAGCTTTTCTAATTTTTGAAATATAATATTTCCTATTGCATTCTCCATCTGACACTTGGTCTACATGACATAAAACCTTACTATCACATTTCCTTCCAAATAAATCACAGATAAGTATGAAAATTTGGTAAATACAGTAGAACCTCTGTAAGTTGACCCCCAAGGTACTGTTAACAAACTGGTCATCATACAGAGGTGGTCAATGTAAGGAACGAGGCCTACTGTATGTATGTGTGGTGCGTGTCCAGTCTATAAAACAGGTCAACTGAAGGAGGTGGTCAATGTCGGGAGGTGGTCAGCTCTAGTTCCACTGTAGTTTGGAAGTAAGGAATCTAAGTCATAGGGCATATATGAGATTAGTTGAATGCAACAGATTATTACTCAAGAAAGCCACCTTCCTTCAGGATACTAATTTGCAAAGCTGCAAAAAGAATATAAAATAATTGCTTTAAAGAGTTCCACTTTCAACGAGTATTACCTGACTGTGTATCTCACACATTGGAGAGTTTTTAAACCACTAATAACCACCATTATACCCCCCCCCCAAAATGCATCACACGTAACCACTGCACTCACACACACATACACAGATGTTTATGATGGATAAATCACATATAAAATGAATACAGAAAAATGAAAATAATAACATCTTCTACTATTGAATGTCTGCTAGGTATCAAAAACTGTTATTTTTTGTGGGTGATTTCACTCTGACCTCCAAGCATCAGCATTCAGCCAGTGTCATCAACCTCGAGATACAAACATGGAAACCAAGGCTGCTGGAGGTGATATCACCCACCAGAAACCCCATGTTCAGCAGCAGGGCTGTAAGTCCAACTCCGCTGGTTCCCAAAGCTCTTGTCCTTTCTAGACGCCATGTTGGCCCCCACGAAACAGGGAGGGCGCTGTGATGGGAGATGAGGGGCACTCAGGGTCAGACAGACTACCGTTTAAATCATGTCAACTCTGTGACCCAATTTGTGCGTTTAGAAAACATATGAAGGAAAAATGCCGCTTAGGTTAAGACGTAAGTTTAACACGTTTGAAGCGGCTGGTAAGCAGAAAGCGCTTCATGTTTATGGGTTTGATTTTGCGCAGCACACCCCAGGTGCTGTCACAACAGTCCCCTAGATGATAGATCAAAAGAACACCCGAGAAGGGCAGCTGGCTCACTATTGAACACATTCAATCGTGCAGGGCAACAGAGACCTTAGACAAGAGGCAGTGAAAACAAGGACACAAATTTAAGGACCAATGATTTGGCAGGACCTCTCGAACCAGAACACAGGCCACTTCTAACCACGAGTCAATGGCCCTTGTTCTCTATCACTCGGCGTCTTAGTTCTCCTCTGGGTCCTGTTGCAAGAGAGAGTTAAAGGCTTGGAAAAGTACCTAAGGTCCCACCAGGAATGGATTTAGGAAGCAGAGCGGGAGGCAGCTGGTTAGTGGCACCTTTCATAACCTTAACTCTCCCACTGCTGTGGGGAAGAAACTCCAGGAGAACCCATTCGCATCGTCCATAAAGCAAGTGAGCTCTGGAAGGGAGGTGAAAAAGGCAACTACAGGGCCCACGGCACACACACGGCCGCACACAAACACACTGCACACGTGCAGACTCAGCTTTAAAGACAGAAGAACCTTAACGCTCATACATTTGAACTAGCCTGACCCCTTAATTGACAGAAGAAACATCAAGCCCTCATGGAGTTAAGTGGCACAAGCTGTTCTGACCGAGACAGAGTCACACTCCCCTACCCGTGCTGGACTCCCCGGCTGGTCCGTTTCCTATTCTTCCACCCTCCTCTCGTTCCTGCCGTGAGCATCACAAGGAGACGTGAACCAGATACCCTGAGTCTGAAATGCAGGACCTGCTGTCATAGCTTTCACAGAAGAAGGAAGAACATTATAAAAACAGAAGAAAATGACAGTGGAATCATCTGAAGACGGCCTTTCCTTTTCTTTCACAAACCTTTGACTAATGAGCAATCTGATCTAGTGGCCCTAAAAAGTCAGCACAGCGCCTCTGCTCTTCTGTTTAGAAATAGAGGGAAATACCATTCAAGACAATGGAAGCCAGTCTTCTTCACCATCGCCTCTTTCTACCCATTTCCTCAGTGAAATAAATGTATGTGCCTACTTCATGAAAGCAATACTTTTAGATAAAATTGAACCATTATTTGCAATGCTGCTGACCACTCTTCTAATAGAATCTATGCTCCAGATGGCTCTGGGTTCAAATGATTTCTGCTATCTGCAAACAGATGCTTCTTTCTGTTCCTTCACCCCAGCAAACATTTGCTCAGCACCAACAGTGGCTCAGTCCCATGCTGGTCCCTGGCTAAAAACTGGTGCCTCACATTGATGTAAATCTCACCCATGCAGAAATTGGAGTATAGGGAGAGCTTAGAGTCCAGAGACAATAAACAGGAAACTATAAAGTTTTATGGGTACTAAGGAATTTTAGTGCAGATCACAGGCCAACAGTGGGAGGCGAGGGAAGGAAACCAGAAGTACACTGGGACCGGCAAGGTAAAAAGGAGTCAGCAGGTGAGAAGGGGCAAGACGGAGAACACAGAAGCTCTGTCTCTGCACATGGGATTCGCCGATCCCTGACCCAACACGTGCCTTTTTGTAGGAATCAAACAAAACTCTGTTTCTAAGTATACAGTGATGGCCTAAAACAGAGAAATGGATAGCCCAACAGAGAGATAATTACATCAATAGTATGAAGAGAGTAACAGATCACATTTATGGAGCCGTCAGTATATACTTGGTACTCTTGAGAAGCCTGAGTCATTGAATTCTCCCAACAGTTCTTCTACAAACATCCATTGCTAGTTGGATCTCAGTTACACAATACTGGATTAACTATAAGCCTCGGGATCATGACACATTCTAATGATTGGGGCGAGTGCATAACTTTGCTTAGTTATGTAGCTATTGTTAATAATATGAAAAGCATCCAAGAATCTACACCAAGACGAAACGGAAGACCTTGATGATACCCTGTACCTAACCTCCTGTAACCATCAATGTTCATCAGCCCCTAGCTTTCATTTTTACACGGTTTTATTTATTTTTGTTAAAATATGCTGTTTATTTTAATTTTAGTCATTTTTAAATTTAGAAAAAATGTATCTGGATGAATGCCATTCTGCACTGTATAATTCAATGTCTTTGACTCTTGTAGGATCCTGTAGTTTACGCGTTCACTCTCTCGGTCACAAGCATGGGGGCTGCTTCCAGGTTTTTGATTGTGTCATATTCACACCCATGTGAGCAACGGTCACTGTTCCATCATTCTATCTTCCCATCCTTGGACCCCTTGTACCTTTCCACTTATTCAGGTTTTCTTTAATACTTATTTTAATTTAACCTGTAAATCTTGACAGCTTTTATTATTTCTAGGCACCGATAGTCTTTGCTATTAAAAAAATGGTCCTCTATTTTGTCACAGTTGTATGTCCACATGTCAGCAGCCACCTTTGGCTGAACTTTCCTATTATTTCTAATTATATATGTGCAAATGAGTGTCTTTCTATAAACAATCACATCTAACAACAGCTCAGTTATCATTCCCAATCCACAGGTGAGAAAACGGAGATGCACAAAGATTAAATACTGACGTCAAGACCTCAGCTACTTGCCGTCCCATGGTCACGGCACATTACTCAGAATAGTCAAGAAGTAGAAACAATCTGTATGCCCATAAGCAACAAACAAATAAAGAAAATGTGGTATATACACAAAATAGAATATTATTCGGCCATCGAAGAAGGGAATCCTCTCATATTTAACAGCAAAGATGAACTTCAAGGACATCATGCTAAGTGATGTAAGTCAGAGACAAAAGGACAGATACGGCATGACTGTGCACTCATGGGGGCGTCTAAAGTGTTTACACCTGTAGAAGCCGAGAGTGAATGGTGGTTGGGAGAGGGCTGCTGAAAATGGGGAGCTGCCCTTCCCTGGATACAGAGTTTCAATCATACAAGAAGAAAAGTTCTAGATAACTGATTGTAACACCATGCTCACAGTGTTAACAACATTGTACCATACACTGAAAATTTTGTTAAGAGCGTAGCTCTCATGCTAGGAGCAATTTGAAAAGAAAAATGAAAAGGTTATATGGATTGTCATAAACAGACCTAGTAAGTGGCGCAACTAAAATCCAAATTTAGGCACTTGACCTCTTAAATACTATATTACACTCTTTGCTACCGTGCAGATGGTAAACCATACACAAACAGAAACAAAATTTCACATATTTTCTATCTACATATTGAAGAGTTTCAATTTTTTATAATTATACTGTAAGAATAATGTTCACCAAGCCTACGTATGACATAATCAATTTAAAAGTAACAGTTGAATATATTTCAATTCTTCATATTCACTAAACCTAAGTTTCAATTTTTTATACTTATACTGAAAGAATAATGTTCACCAAGCCTACGTATGACACAATCGATAACAGTTGAATATATTTCAATTCTTCATATTCACTAAACCTGTTTCCTATTTTTACATCTTATAGTTCAATCTTTTTCTAGAAATTCTTACTGTGTCATTGTCACAAAATGTCATTTCTCTTTCAAAGTTGGGAATTTATTAATTTTCGAAGTAAATATTAGGCATTATAACAGACGTAACACTGAACTACCAATAATAAAGAGACAAATGTTTAAGTTATATACAACTATATTCAGTAGTAAAATGTTAATTCAAAATTTGAGGCATACCGATGAATTGTTTAAGTGAAAGATATTAGATTTAACTTTAAAGAAAAGGCTTTCAAGAAACATCCTTCCCTTTATAGTTAATGAAACATATAAAATGTTTTCTAATCCCAGTGTTCTTTCCATTTTAATGTTTTGCTCTGACTTACTGCTTGGCAGACGCTGGCATTTCTGGTCTGGGTTATTCCTCCCACAAAAACCACACAAGTCAGGAAAATATGAAGGCACAAGTTCACAAGCATGTGCCAGCTCTTGAGACTGATTCTGATCAGACTGTTAAAACAACAGTAACAAAAAGGAAAATGTTAATATTCAGTCTAGCACATTTGAGGCAGAACACTACAACATTCATTTACAAGTTAATTCCAACTGCATAAAAGAACAAGTTTAAATGCTTTATATTTAAACTTTTTTGTGTAATCAACATATACTAATCAGATACACACACAGAGAGAAAGAACTTAAGAAATTTCTCAACATTTAACTTTGTTCACCAAAACCCACCAGCCATTTATGGAACCAGTGTACCCACTAGAAGCTAAACAAATTCTCTATAATAAGAAATATGTTTGTTACTTTTTATTATAGATCTTTGTTACTCATAATGTCTTAAGATGACTGGATTACCTGGTTGGCTACCTAGAGATTTCTTCAATCTGACCCACTGGCATGGGTCTAAACACCCAATGCATTTCTTCCTGACCTTTCCTCATGAAATGTTGAAGTCTTTCTTTATTTTATACATCAAAATCTCCTTTGTTTCTTATCTAAATGTCAAGAAATGCCATACATGTCTAGCTTAAACAGGGAAACATTCTAGCAAAACCTTTTATAAAGTGAATTTCTGCTTAGCAGATCCTTTTGTTTGTTATTTTCTGTAATAAAATAAAAGTTTCTTTAGCTTTTCCTCCAATTAACAAAAACTGTATCTCATGCATAAATGCCAAAAACTTTCTTTGAAAATGCCATCTATAAAACAAAGATAATTATAACAGGTTAAAAAAATCATAAAGTAAGAGTAATAACGCAACCTTCTGATACCTGGAGACACCTGTACAGGAAGGTAAGGCGCCTCCACCCTACCCCGCACCCCATCTCTCATGTTCTTTTTCAGATACATACAAACACAACAAACGAAACGGATGCTGTAAAAGATCAATTTGCAATCACATGTACTAATTATATGTGTCTCTAAGGGCATGAAATAAAGAAGTCTTGTAGACATATTCTAAGGTAACCATCCCTGTTTTAGAAGGAAGGCATGTTATCAAACTCAGTTTTTTGGTTTTGGTTTTTTTAAAGTAAATTTATTTAGATTTAACTTTAAAGTCTTTAATGTGAGAGTATGAACAATGAGGTCAAAATATTTGATTCTATTAGGCAGAGGCCAATGTGTGTCTGTGTCCCCACACACAAAAGGTGTGTCAAACACCCCCACCCCGTGCCCATTCAGTGAGAGCATTCCAACCCCTTCCCCTCTCCTTACCCCTCCCCCAAACTTGAATTGAAATTAGTTTTTCATCTATATGGGCATACATCAGATTGCCTACTGGCTTCACATTAGTACTGAGTACATTGGACAATTGTTTTTCCGTTCTTGTATATTTGACTAACCAGAATGTGATTCAACTCCATCCAGGATATTACAAACGATGTGAAGTCACCATCATTCTTATGGCTGAACAGTGTCCATGTTGTGCACGGACCACAGTTTGTTGATCCATTCCTGAGTAGATGGGCATTTAGGTTGTTCCCACATTGTGAAGATTATAAATTGAGCTGCATTACACAACCCAGTGCAAATGTCCTTATGATAAAATTATTTTTTTTCCTTCTGGGTAGATACCTAATAGTGAGATTGCAGGGTCAAATGGGAGATCTAATTTGGGATCTTTGAGGATTCTCAAACTCATTTTTATCCCACTAGAATGGGAAATGAAGTCCTCCAACCAAATCACAGATCCATTGTCAAGGTTTCCCTCTTACCTGTGATGGTACAAGTAACTGACAACAACGGCCAATAGACCCAAGAGGAGGATGATGGCAGTGGTGTAAACCACAGGGTGCAGGAGACTGGCCACCTGGGTGTAGAGCTCAGATCCTGTCAAATCCTGAGAGCAAAAGAGAGAATCAATCAAACAGCACTTGTTTGGACATTTAACAACTGGGATTTTTCTAAGTGATAAAATACATTGATAAACCCAAACTCTGGCCCTTACGTCTCTTCATTTTATTCAAGGATTAATGCGTCATGCTATTTTCCTTACACATTACTTTGCTTTCCTAACTTCAGCCACATTACCTGCTTATGGATAACCCTCATCTCCACCAGACCATCGACTTCAGGACGAGCCTATGAAGGGAATGCAGAGAATAGCAGCCCACATGGAAGGGACTCAGGAGGGGTCACCACAGACCGCGTCCTTCTTTCATGTCCTCTCAGCCCACTTACCACTCTGGATGTTCACCTGCTGCTGAGTCACAACGACAGCAACTTCTCACCGTCTACCAAGCCCGAACAGGTCCCTCTAACCATCGATAGTCAAGTTAAACTTTAAGTCCCACAAATGCCAATGGAACACTGGAGACATTACTGGTAAGATCTGGTTTCTGCCCTTCAAGAGGTCCAAGTCACAGGAGAGAAGAGATGTATACTCAGATTAAAATAATACGTGTGATGAAGATAAGCCCAGGACAGTTACGACAACAAAGAAGAAGAGTCCTATAAGAGTTCTCAAATCAATAAATAATAACAAGTTCACTTACAGAGCATTTACCATAACCCAGGGATCAACCATGTCTAGCACTTCATATAAAGTCATTCTGTGAGCCCATTTTAAAGCTTGAAAAATGGAGGCACAGAGAAGTTACGCGCATGTGAGCTAGATGAAAAGGAGCCTGGTTGTGGCACCTATGCTCTCAAACACAAAGCAGATAGTGACTCTCTAAAACAATGGACATCTTAATATTACCCCTCTCATAAAGGAACAGAGCAGGCAGGAAAGACCCCTCCACCGTGGCCACCATGCCAGAAAAACTGGATGTGAGAGTCAAAACTATAGGCTTGCCAGGTCCCTTCACTAAGTTCTTTCTGCACTGGCTCTTAGAGAAGCTAAAGAGTGACAGCGGGACATGGAAAGAGTCCATAGTGAATGTGTCTCTAATCAATAAACTCTTGATTGATCTCAAACAAGAAAAGCTAAATGCAGAAAAGAAGTGAATGGGTGACACGCAGACGTGGAAGTGGGAGCTAGCCTCGACGGAGCAGGGAGGGGAGGGGCAAGTTTCCCAGGGAAGAACCGGAAGTTGGCAATATGTAACTATAGAGCTAAAAAGATCATATCAGGACACGTTAACAAATGCTGAATAGTTAATGACACAAACCTGACAAAAATCACAGTAAACGAGCAGCTGGAGACAGAACACGAAAAACTGAATTTCCACTGGAATATTCCACTACCCCATGATAAGCCTCAAACTTATAAGTCACTTATTACTTGATCAATGTTAAGTGGGGGCCCAGGATGCCCAAGTGCAGAGCCAAGAGCCAGATGTGCAGAGATAGAACCTGGTCCTCACCTTCTGAGGGCTTACAGCCTATAAACTAAGACCATAACAGAGGAAAAAACAAGAGGAAAGCCGATCACGACCAAGTCTGAGCAATTTGCCTTTGTGGGATACCTACAACATGAGTCAATGGTGTACAGCCTTAAAGTATTTGCATCCTGTTGAAAGTCCACAGTACAGATGGGAAAAGAATGCTAAGCAATGAAAACTAGTTAGACCCTGATAAGAACAGACACATTTGCCCTTAATTTCTATGAAAAGCTTCTATTCCAGTGCAAAATTAATAGCTGATGATAAACTTTCTATACCGAGGATTTAGCCTCTAGATTTCTTTCATGCACTGCCTGCCTTTCACTGCTGTGGGAACTGTTCAATAACACATTGCCAGGTCCTAGCTACATGATTTGGAGCAGTTACTTCCCTACAAAACAGAGACCCCACCAATCACCCTGAGGGGTTTGGAGAAAAGGAAGACGGAAAGTGAGTGGAAGTGTCTTCCAAGGCACTTGGTAGAGAATAACATAACTGGGAAGCTGAACATCGTCTAAGAAGACATCGGACTGAGCACTAACTTAGTTCTCAAAACATATCGTAGATAATATTCAAGTTTAAAAGAAATCGGTATTTTTCAAAAGCCAAACAAATGTGACACAGAATGAGAAAGCAACTAAATGTTGAAGCAGAGGGCAATGTCCCTTAAAATGTCAAGCAATGGCCACAGAAAGACATGGCACCTCTGTCCTGGTCACATAGGGCATTGCTTCTACAGAGCCATCTTTTCCTTAAGATTTTTTTTTTATTATTAACACATAAAAATCATACACATTTATGGAGTGCATGTGATATTTTAATATGTACATACAAAATATGTAATGACTAAATCAGGGTAATTAGGATATCCGTCCTCTCAAACGCTGATCATGTCTCTGTGTTGAGAATATAATCTAAATCTCTTATACCTACTTTGAAATATACAATCAATCATGTTAACTAGTCACCCTACTGTGCTAATAAACACTAGAACTTAAATTCCTTCTTCTAATTGTATTTTGTACCCATTAACCAAACTTTCTTCATTTCTCTTACCACCCCTTTCCTTCCTAGCCTCTGCCTCCATGAGTCCCACTTTTTTCTTAATGGCTGGACAATAGTCCTTTTTCTGTATCCCATCATCTGTCGATGCCTCGTGGGGACAATGCTCTATCTTGGCCATTGTGAACAGTGCTCTAATAAACAGGAGAGTATAGACATCTCTTTGACTTAATGGATTTTATTTTCTTTAGATATAGTTCCAGGAGTGAGATTGCCAGATGATATGATCATTCTCTTTTTAGTTTTGTGAAGAACCTCCCATACAGTGTTCCATGAATTACATTCCCTCCAACAGCTGTGAGCTCCCCTTTTCTCGGTAACCTCACCATCATCTGTCACTTATTGTCTTTTTTGACACTAGCTCATTTTTAACTGGGGTGAGATGTTACTTCACGGTGGTTTGACTTGTATTTTCCTGATGATCAGTGTGAGGTGAGACATGTTCTCATATACATGCTAGCTGTGTATCTTCTTTTGAGAAATGTCTATTCAGATCATTTGCCCATTTTTTAAAATCAAATTATTTATTTTTCTGATGTTAACTTGTTTTAGTACCTTATATATATTAGTTATTAATCCTACAGGGGCATTTTTGACATCACCACACACAAAGAGAACCCCTGTTGAAAAACTGACCTAGAAAGTGATATAAAGGACCAGATAATAAATATTTTTGACTCTGCAGGCCAAATTGAAACTATTGTGCAGGTAATTAACCATTTAAAATGTAACTGTTCAAAACTTGTCAATCCATTCCTCACTTTTCTATCTTAAAAAGAAAAAAAAGACCACTGGAGCTGGCTAGATTGAGAAATATAATATAAAACTATTGAAGACAATTGAGAATTTTTAGATATTAGAATAATGAACAACTAAAAGACCACAATGAGAAAGAGAAAAGAGAAATCTGAATCAACTTATTTACAATTAAAGTATTAAACAAATGCAGGCCTTGTGATAATACATCATAACTAGACACACTGTATAAAAACAGTATTACAAGACCCCTGTTAGTAGAAAAAGTAAATGGAAAAAGTCTCTGCCTTCTAGAACTTACACAACTACCACAACTACGGAACAAAGTTTAGTAAAATAACTAAGCTAGCAAATGAAAAATATAGTTCTCCACAGGTGCTAACTGCACCAAGAGAAAATAAATGAATGCCTATGATGACATCAGTGAAGTGCCTGACATATGAACATAAGTGCTTAATAAACGTTAGATGCCACCACCACCATCATCTTCTTTCAAATATATCATCATAGTCAGCATCATCCTAGTTTCCAATGTTCCACAGAAAAAACATGGTTTAGAACAACGTGTGCAGTATGCAACCTCTGTGCAAACAATGGGAGGAAGTAGGACTGAATATTCCTTTTGTTTCAACATGCACAAAAGTCTCCCCAAATATTGTTTAAGACACGAACGGTAGTTGCTGTCAGTGGTGATGGGAGTTCAAGTTTACACTGAACATTAATATGTGGAAATAATTAAAATGCTTGATCCATATGACTATAGTACCTATCTAAAAATCTTTTAAACAAAAACACTGCTAGCATTCATGATCAATTACAGAGTAAATAAAACTGAAGTTTGCTTTCATCTGGGATGTTTTACATAAACAAATTTAAAACATCATTAGAAAAAGAATAACAAAGAAGCAGTCTCTACTTTCATATTTCTAGGTGTAGGTAATAATAAAAGAGAATCCAGGTATAGCAATTATCTTATCTTCACCACTATTGATTAATGTAATAACTACTGCATAGTATGAACCTAGTTATTACCCGACTTTCTATTCAGCTGTTTGTTTTTTCCTGTCGACATCAGTTTTTGTAACTCTTCTATTCCAAGTGACTATTTCTGATCCTATCATTCAAGCACACTTAATCTTTGCTTAACTTTTTTCTCTGGCTTCCTTAGTATCTGATTATAGCAGGATATATCTGGAACCAAACAAGGGCATCTATTCCAGACTTGGGAACAAATATATTGTATATGCCTACTTATTTTTTAATACAAAATTCTTTTAAAACCAGACCAAAAAAAGTTTAATGGACTGTATCCTAAGATTAGAATTTAAACTTGCCACATAAAGTGATTTATCAAGATGGTATTCAAGAAAAAATTAAGATTTTACTTATTCAAAAACATTTAGTATAAGAAAAAAGATGTTGATCTATAGTTTTTAAAAGACAGTTTTCTATGGTAGACACAACTTAAGGTTGGGTATAATTTCACTAACTCTAACTCCCACATACTAACTTCATAAATGTTGTCAACAATTTCAGATACATTTCACATTGCTGCCTCTAGGTGGCAGAGTTACACTTAAGAAAAGAGTTCTTTGGAAATAGAAAAAAATCTTAGTACTGTATTTTAGCTTTAAAGAATCGTGTACAAATTTTTTTTAAATTATTAACAGTCTGCAAGATGAAAGAATAGCTTATTCCTTCCAGAAAAGGATTATACTAATTTAAATAGTTTAGAAGAACAGCTAGGGAAGTTTTTAAAAAGTGCTTTAAATTAGTATTAAACAAAAATAAAAGTTTCACAGGGTACAGTATCATAGTGAAGCTTATAAAATACCTTTTAATGTGATTTTTGTTTCATTTATTTTGTGTGAAGTTTACTAGTTACCTAGTATATAAATTTTATTCTATGTCGTACCTGTCATCGCTCAGTATATCAAAGTTACCGATATTTTTATACTTAAACATGAACAAGAAAACTTTTAAACTGAAAGAGAAAATGCCTCCTACTTCAATTAATGCCTCATGCTTTAATTTAAAAGGTGACTATAAGATAATGAAATGTGAACTTGGCAGAAACCAGACTTGGACTTACAGAAATCAAGACACCTTCCACTTACGAAGAGAATTGTAAATTGTTAACGTAACATTAAGCCCAAAAGGATCAATGACTTTTACAAATAAACGAAATACAAATAGAACTGAGTCTCACTAGTTTAGACTCTACCCCTGGTCAGCCAGGTTGAATAACACACACGCTCAAATATGCTGCTTCCAGTTGTATGAAATGCTTAATCATGTTGCTGAAAAGATCACCCTTTGGTCCTATGAATCCACTCACTTTTCTGCCTGTGTGACCAGTGTACTGGGGAAGGGACAGGAAATAAGAGTAGCAAAGAAAATCAAAAAAGAATGGAGGAAAATTCATTATAATTCAGGTTTGCTTCAAGATCATGTCAATGGGTAAATTCTGTTTTTTTAAGAAAAGACAATGGGTAGTGCCAGTAGCTCGGTGAGTAGGGTGCCGGCCTCATATACCAAGAGTGGCAGGTTCAAACCTGGCCCCGGCCAAACTGTAACAAAAAATAGCCGGGAGTTGTGGCAGGTGCCTGTAGTCCCAGCTACTTGGGAGGCTGGGCAAGAGAATCACCTAAGCCCAGGAGTTGGAGGTTGCTGTGAGCTATGACGCCATAGCATTCCACTGAGGATGATAAAGTGAGACTTTGCCTCTATAAAAAAAAAAAAAGAAAGAAAGAAAGAAAAGAAAAGAAAAAATTCACAAAATGTCAAATACAGAGTATCTCAAAAGTCCCTAAGAGAGTTCCCCCATCCTAGGGGAAATGGTTTATTGTAGCCAAATATACCTTTATTTACAAAATATTCACTATAGAGAATGTATATTTCTCTACATGTGAGAAATACTCTCTACAAAAATATTTTCTGCAAAATTTTGTAATGAATGTCTTGTAAATAAAGGTACATTTAGCTACAGTTTCCCATTTTCCCTACACATGGTGACTTCAGGGGTAACTTATTAGTCTCAAGATTAGTACTTTGATAAAAGATTGTCTAGATAACAGATGTATAGCTGGAATCAGAAGCATAGACGTCCTCACACCCTGCCTAACATCAAACTGTTTCTGGGAAATGTCTTTCAGACTAATCAGTAATTCTTTCCACTACACTCCAAATGTACTTCATGATGTCAGTACCTTCTAATAACTATAATGTAAAATAACAACTAGCATGGTTAATTTCATAATTATCTGCTGAGGAGTCAGAATGACTTAAATACCTCCTTAAGAAAAAGAACTGTTCCTGTACATTAGTAACTAGTTATTCTACCAAAAAGATTACAGTTTGAGTATCCACAATCCAAAAGTCCAAATCCAAAATAAGACTAATTCTAAAACTTTTATAACACCGATGTGACACTCAAGGGAAATGCCCCATGGAACATGAGTTCAGATTTCCAAATTAGGAATGCTGAACTGGTAAGTGTAATATAATACAGATATTATAGCATCCAAAAATATCTCAAATCTGAAACACTTTTGATCTTAAGCATTTTAGATAAAGGGATACTCAGCTTGTGAACAAGGGGAAATAACAGAAAACAACATCAGACTGATTAGCATTATAATTGGAAAGACATTTTCTTTGTCAGGGGGTGTCTGTGGCTCAGTGAGTGGGGCACCAGCTCTATATTCCGAGGGTGGCGGGTTCAAACCTGGCCCTGGCCAAACTGCAACAGAAAAAAGCTGGGCGTTGTGGCAGGTGCCTATAGTCCCAGCTACTCGGGAGGCTGAGGCAAGAGAATCACCTAAGCCTAAGAGCTGGAGGTTGCTATGACCTGTGATGCCACAGCACCCTATCGAGGGTGACAAAGTGAAACTCTGTCTCTAAAAAAAAAAGAGAGAAAGATTCTTTGTGTCAGCGCAGTCACTTATAATGACAAATCTGAAATTATCACTATTAATTTAAAATTCAAATAGAGTCTAATAATTATGATATGGAGTGGGAACTAGTCCTAAGAAGGTACAGAAGGAAAAGCTTTGATTATTCACTATGTATTTTTGAGCAAATAAATCACTGTTTCTAAGTATAGAGAACTTTTCTTTGTAAATCCAAGACCGCTCCAATTTTCAAGTCAAAGAATTGATTCCCGGGGGGTGGGGTCTTGGTGTGTGCCATACCTTTTGAGGGCAAAACACAATCGTAAGAGGGACTTTACCTAACAAATGCAATCAGTGTAAACTGGCTTCTTGTATCCTCAATGAATCCCCAACAATAATAAAAACAAAGGATTGATTCCCTTATAAGGTTTATTGAAACTTCTTATATGAAATGTAATCCCATACATTTCGCTTGGTAGTAACTCAATTTCCCTACACCAAACATCACCCCTTACATAATTAAAAGGAGTAAATTATGTTAAAAGTTAAAGAAGAAAACTTCATGTGAGCTTAATTATGCACAGGGAAGAATCAGAGTGCTCAGTGTTTATGCATGAAGTTACCAACTGCCATACCATTAAAACCGCGTAGTTACTGAGGGAGGAGCACTGGATGGTGGTGATGTTCTCGTCTGAGTGGAGGATCTGGCACCCATCTGACTTCCAGCCTCCTTGTCCATTCAGCAAATCAAAATCCCACCGGGCTGCCACAGCATCTGCTCCATGCGCGATTCGACGCAGTGTCACATTCACTGGGACGTGGTGGGTATCAACATTCACACCATCTGGAGGAAATGAGAAAGAAGAATATTTCTGAAACAAACTTCATGAACAGTTCAATGCCAACTCCCACACTAGGGGGTACGCTGCAAGATCATTCTTCGCTGGTGACTTCGTAAAAAGACAAAAGGACAGAACTAAGCATTGGGGGGAGAAAAGCCAACAACAAAGCCAAACTGTCCAGCGACTGGAGGGTAACGTGTCACACACAAACCTATTTTGGTGAGAATCACGGGGGTAACCACTGTGCGTCGTTTTCCGTCATCAGCCAGATTGGTTGAATTTCCAGTGGCTGGAAAAAGCTTTCCATTGCGGAATGCAATGAGCTGAAGCTTATAGGCAGAATCTTCCGTCGTTCTGACTTCTCTTTTTTGCTTTGGTGAGAAAAGGGGAGGAGGAATTTGAATAGAAGCCTCCACAACAGTATTCTGAAAATACACACATAAAAGGGAAGGAGGGGGGCAAAATGTTGCTATATTAGTATGCAGAAAACAAACAAAGAATAAAGTCAGAAAATTACCGAAGTTTTCTAATGATATGTTGAATACATTTTTTTAAATTTTATATATATAATTTCACATTTAAAAATATATTATCATTAAGTGAAATGTGAGAACACCACATAACATCATAGATCAAAAGAAATAGAAAATAGAAATGCAAACTCTATTTCAAAGAGGTTAGGCAAGTAAACAAGATTATTTCACATTATGAACTTAATTTTCCTGTGACAGAGTATATTGCTGAAGTAGAGGGCCTTAAACAGATCAAAAGATTTTAGTGACCACCCCATATCAATTTTGTAATACCAAACTGGCAAATAAACACAAATGTAAGTAAAATTAATTTGAGCTAACAGAACTTCACGGTGATTTATGATGAATTCAAACAGTCAAACAACAAAAGAATAAAATTACACAAACATAATAGAAATTTAGATTCAGCAAATTCTTAGCAGAAGCTCCCTTGCAACAAAGAAAACACAGTAGAAAAACATAGTAATGAGATTAACTGAAAATGCTCACTGATCGCCGAATATTTTTAGATTTCTTCCTTGGGGATTTTTAAATGATAAATTATTCAACATACAATAAAAAGTGTATATACCACGGATGCAAACATTTAACTATCCTTAAAAAATAACTCCTTAATTTAGGAATTTATTACAAAGTCTTTCTTGGCCACCAACCTGTTTCCTTCTAATTCAATGCTCATTTTGTCTAAAGAATATCCACTTAAGAAACAAATCTGATCCTCTTATTCCAGTTTAAACAACACCTTGTTCTTCAATTTTTGTACAACTCCCAAATTCTAAGTACACCACATCATCCGACTAATATCTATTTTTCAAATCATCTCCCCACACCTCTGTGCCACAACTTACAACACAGCCCACGCTGAGCTTATCAAGTGTTGAGTTATCCAGTTGTCCCTACGCCACACTGCACAGGACATGGCCCTAGCTGAAATGTTCCAATATTCTATTGTCTGGAAACCTCCTAGAACTCGTGCAGTGGAAAGAATAAATCAGAATAAGAAAGGCCAGCAGCCAGCAGCAAGATATTACACAGAGCCCTTAAAATAGGGCTTCTGTGGACGATTAATTATACCTGTTCAGCACACAGCTTTTCTAGTTTAGCTGCTCCCTCTTCTGGACTCACTCTGCACACAACTCTGTCCTGACAAACACCTGCTCACAGCCTCTCAGACTCACTCACTGCCTGCTCCTCTAGCTGGAATAGCAGAATTCAGGGTACAGACAATCTCATTCATTTCTTGAAACCCCTATATTCATAGTTTCTAATATGTGTATTTGATAAAAATAGCTCCCTTTTTATGAAATTAATAAAGTCTGTATGGCATGTTTGCTTTTTTAAAAAGGGTTCCATTTAAGCAAATGACTGACTAGAATTATGTAGCTGCTGTGCTAGAATGTTAGAAAAAAAGCAGATATTCATGAATATCTTCTACATGATTTGGGGAAGTGAGAATGTATTACTTTTAAATTGAAGATGTCAAGAAAAATTTTAATAGACATCTTTTGCCTAAGAAAATACCTAAAAAAGATTTCTGCTCTTCTCACATACAAATGTAATGTTATGTCAAGGCTTTGTATAAATTCATTTGCTAATCTAATAAATTTCTCGTAAAGATCTGATGGCATATGCCAGGAGAAAAACATAAATAGAACCATTAGTTCAAAACACTGGTGAAGCATTACATAATGAACATTTATTATAACGAAATAGAACAGGCTCGGCGCCTGTGGCTCAACGGGCTAAGGTGCCAGCCACTTACACCTGAGCTGGGGGGTTCGAATCCAGCCCGGGCCCGCCAAACAATAATGACGGCTGCAACCAAAAAAATGGCCGGGCGTTGTGGCGGGCGCCTGTAGTCCCAGCTAATTGGGAGGCAGAGGCAGGAGACTCGCTTGAGCCCAGGAATTAGAGGTTGCTGTGAGCTGTGATGGCACAGCACTCTATCCAGGGTGACAGGTTGAGGCTCTGTCTCAAAAAAAAAAAAAAAAAACTTAAATACAACAAATTCATAAAATAGTTTTTTGTGCGCGTGAGCACAAAATGACTTGAAAGCTCTTTGGGGATGTTTTAGTGACGAATCAAATTGATTTTTCAAAACACGATACCTAACATTTTCTAAAAGGGAGGTTAAAAGGGAAATAATATCTATGCTTTTTATAAGTTAAAAAAAAGGTCTTCTAGGCTGTACGGTGCTTTGAGCACTCGTACGTTTTTCTGTGCCGTCATGCGCACTGCACAGGACAGCAGCCGTGAACTAGGTCACTTACAGAGGTGGCCAATGTAGGAAGGTGGCCCCACTATGGAGGTTCTACCATACCATTTTTGGGTCCTAATATTTATTACTGAAAGGCCACGTGCCAAGGAAGGAGAATGTAGGCTCTGAAACAGGAAAGCAGGATTTGGGCCCCAGGCCCAGCCTTTACCAACAGGTCAACACTACACGATTGTGTTTAACCTCTTTGAGTCTCATCTGTCGAGCGTAGCTAATGGTCTTTCTGACAAATGGTTGTGAGGACCAGACGCGATCATGACCAGGCAGAGAGCAGCAAAGGCTAGGGGACGGTCCCTGGCGCTTAGTGCACCATGACTAAAGCAGTGTGGAGGACCTGGGGCCGCGGGAGAACAGAAGTGCCTTAAAGTAGCTGATTTACCAACCGTAATCTAGAACGTGGCCATGTTTGCTAAGAATCACCCTCAGTTCTAATTGTCACAGTGAAAACTGATGAGTATGAACACACCGAAATGAACGCTATCACAGAGCTCTCGTGTTATCTGCTGTCCTAGAGACCTTCTACTTTGTAGACCGCTGTCCTGCTAGTCGTTAAACAAAGAGGGGACCGGAAAGAGTCCCCAACAGAAGAACCAGCAGGGCTGAGGACTCATCAGCTAAGCTGTTAGACAATGAAGAAGTATTTACAACATTTTACTACCTACGGTGATTGTACTGATACACGTTGGCCAAACGTCAGGCCTAGGCAGACAAATCTATATGGGAAAGATGGATTTTTATGAAAAAGTCAAGAGATAAAGGGACTACATGGGAAGTTACGATGGTTTGGGCAATTCAGAAGGAGAATCCAAACCAGGTCATGGAGGGTAGTGACTCCAGAAGGACGGGACCTCGGTTTAACTTCAAAATCTCCCATTTAAATATAATGCAATTAATCCTTGGATGTTCAACTTGTCTAGTTAGTACAGTCAAGGGATTAAGCAAAAAAAAGGATGCACAAAAAGCATAAATAGTATTCTATCTGTTGTGAAGTATAAAATGTAAAAAACAGTTCTCTGTTCAAGCATTGAAGCTGAAGTATATTTTATACTATTAACATTACAAATGTTCACTAATTTTGTGTCATGAAGGATGTGTCCCTCTTTCCTTTGGTCTAATCATGTCCACCTATGAGGTATGAATAACAAGAGTATAACGCGTCCTTGGTATTTGGCCACGAGATGTTCTTAAGAGGACAGAATAGTATGACATTGACAAATCTGAGCGTTCATTTAAAGCTTTCTACTTTAGCAGGTAGAAACTTTCCTTATCCAGAGGGGAAGGTTGCGAAATTGATGAAATATAGGGTTTCATCATTTTTAATCCCTTTCTACCAACTGTGATCATCTAAGACAGAAGGGTTCATCAATTTTAAGTGCTCCTCAAACACACACACACCTTTCTCTCATGGGTTTCTCTGCGTTGCTGAACCTATGACTCTCATGATATGTTCTTACCAATGAAAGGCACAGTAAGGAAAGCTGAGCCGGTCTACCAAGTATGGCTAGATAGGTGGGTGCAATATGTATTTTCTCTCTTCCTTTTTTTTTTAGAGACAGAGTCTCACTTTATCACCCTCCATAGAGTGCCATGGTGTCACCCAGCTCACAGCAACCTCCAGCTCCAGGGCGTAGGTGGTTCTCTTGCCTCAGCCTCAACAAACAGCCCGCCACAATGCCCAGCTATTTTTTTGTTGCAGTTTGGCCAGGGCTGGGTTCGAACCTGTCACCCTCAGTATGGCGCCCTACCCACTGAGCCACAGACGCTTGTCTGCAACGGGTATTTTCATAGGGCCAGAAAGTATGAACAGATAAATCTTGCCAATTTTACTCTGAGTATATGGTATGAAGTAATTACATTATTATGAGACATTTTGATCCTGTTGAGATTATACTGGACAGTTAGGTTATTTCTAAACTTAACAAATTGCACCTCTTTATGGAGGTCACCACGGTAAAGAATGAAACAATTCACTCTTCTTCATTCTTCACTATTTACTGAGGACTTACAGTGTCCCAGAACACCTGCTCAGGCAATGACTATACAGCCATGAAAATGTCTACATGGAATACCACTGGTGATGTCATTCAAGGGTAAGCCAGAATTAAGGAGAATATTAACTAATTAACAACCACAGAAAAGGGCGGCGCCCCGTAGCTTAGTGGGTAAGGTGCCAGCCACATCCACAAAGGCTGGAGGGTTTGAACCCGGCCCAGACCAGCTAAAATCAACAATGACAACTGCAACAAAAAACAGCCAGGCATTGTGGCAGATGCCTGTAGTCCCAGCTACTTGGAAGGCTGAGGCAAGAGAATCACTTAAGCCCAAAAGTTTGAGGTTGCTGTGAGCTGGGACACCAGAGCATTCTACTGAGAGTGACATAGTGAGACTCTAACTCAATAAAAAAAAAAAAACAAAAAAAAAAACAACGACCACAATTACATATGAGGACACAGAGCTAAATGGGAAAAATATAGTTCTATCAGGGGACTGAATTTATGCCCCCACTGTTTGCTTCAATGTGTTTTTAGTGGAATACATCTAAATCCTCCATTTTAAAAATCAATAAAAATGCTTTCATTTTGTTTGCTCCAGTGAAACACATTTTTCCCTCAAGATATATGACAAATGTGTTCTCCTTTGTCAAAAGCCTTGATACAGGACCTGCCTGACGCCTGGCCCCAGGGCTGACCTCTCCATGAGGCACTCTGAGCACAACGCCAAGGGCACCCAACACTTTTAGGGGCCCAGAAAACATTTTAATGTCTCAAAATCAGGAGCAAAAATAAATAAATGTTTCGGTCAACGAAAATGTTTTAATATGCAGTATCAATGTATGTCCCTTTTTTACTACTACAGTCCTAAAATGTAATTTTTTGACATTTTCGTGGAGAGAAAAAGGGAACCAAGAGGCAAAAAGGTGTAGGTCCCATGAAAATCATAACATGGCTCTTCCTGGTCTGAATTTCCTTTGAAACACTAGCAAAAACAACAAAATGTCCCTACTTACCCCCAAAATCTCTAACACGGTTACTTTACCAAACAAAACATTTGGAGCATTCCAACTATACATAAGTCTTAAATTGTTTTTAACAGACTGTAACGTACTTTTAGTGCCAGACTTGAAAATGTACTGGAGACGTTGCACTTAAAGCTGAGCTGCTTATCCAGGTTTCCATCGGGATCCCGCCTCCCAAAATCCGAAAGTCCTGCACGATCGGAGGCAGCCACTTTCTGGAACACGGTACAGGTCATCCCCGTGAAGCCAGAAGCCTTGATGACATAAGCTTCCAGAGCAATATTGGGTGAATACTTCAAAAGTCAATCAGACAGGAGTTATGAATGATTTATGATACAGGGGAAAAGCATTTAAAGACATTTCAAATACCAAAAAAAAAAAAAACTGCACATAAGCCAAAACTGTACAAAAACTGTACATAAGCCAAACTGTACATAACCTGTACAGAAAGCCAGGTTCTTACTAAACAAAAACACTGTATCGATAACTGGCAGAATTTAAAAAAAAAAAAA
>CAUYON010095569.1:0-37696 GCA_963573935.1 Arctocebus calabarensis
TCATCATACTGTTACAGATAGCCTTCATGGCATTTTCTTGATCACTATATAAAGACATTGATACTCTACATTTAATGTTTCCCCAGTACCCTGCTAAGATGCACCGTAGGTGTGATCCCACCAATTGGCCTCCCTCCACCCATACTCCCCCCTCCCCTCCCCTCCCTTTCCCCTTTCCCTGTAGCTTTCATGTGTCTCAGCTTTGTGTGTGGATATGTATGTATAATTTTGTTGCTTTGTTTTTGCTGACTGACTTTTTATTCCTTGTTTGTCCTCAACAAAGGAATTAGCAGCAAAAGTGGTTCAGATGTTTTATGTGGCTGAGCCGAAGCAGCTTCCCCATGTCCTCTGTAGTCCTTCTATGAAGAATATCGATCCTTCCACGGCCATGAGCTATCTAAGGAAGCTGGACGCTTCGGGGTCGTCATCTGTCCTCCTGACACTGACTAAGGCTGCCGTGGCTCTGAAGATGGGAGACCTTGACGTGCACAGAAATGAAATGAAAAGCCATTCAGAGGTACGGCACCCACCTGGTGTCCACAGCAGGCTGGCAGAGGACCGGTGGTTCTGAGATGTTTACCTTCCTTCCGTCATCCTTTTAGGTTACATTTTCTTGGTCATATTGGAAAACATAGTTAATGTTAGAAGGGAAGTGGCCCAAGTGGGATTTTGGATTTGGCAAATAAAAAAGAGACTAGAAAATGGCAGCAGTGGGTATTCAGAGACCTGTCAACTTAGTGTCAGGTATGCTCAGAGAATTGAGTTTGGTGCTGAAGAGCAGCCTCTGCCCCAAGTGGGCAGTCTGATCTGCCATGAGGGATGTGGCCTGTTCACTGAAGAGGAGCAGAGTGATGTGTATTTAAGTATGGCAAGGGGGATATTACCCACACGCTCAGGAGTAGTTGCAGAAAGCGTCCACTCGGGACAAATCACAGGTGATTTTATGCAGGATTGGAGATTTGATTTATCCATCAAAGATAGGTCTTTCCCTTGGAAAAGAGGTCATTTAGGGACATGAGCCAAAGATGTTAATCATTTGGGGGAATAAGAAATAAATGTGAATGAGCATTTATTATGTCCAGGCCTATTCTCAGCCCCTTGCATATGTCATCTCATTGAATTCTTACAATAATACTGTGTGGCAGTTGCAATTAGAGCTTTTGTACGGATGAAGGCGCTAAGACAAGCAGAGGTTAAATAACTTGTCAGGGCATCGTCACACAGCTGAGGAGTGGGGAAGCAGAATTGAACGCAGCAGCCGGACTTCAGAACCGTTGCTTCTGTACTGTTGTCAGACTGTACTCAGATGCCCATAGTATGACTTTAGTGTCTCACACTAGAAGAGCAGAAGTGCTTTATCACTGTACAATTGACACGTTTTCTTATAGTGATGAGAGCAAGTCAACACTGGGGAATCTTCTGTTTTAAAGGATAGAATTCTAAAAAAAGGAATTTTCTTTCCATAATTTTGAAAAAATTTAAGATATATTACAGTTGTCTCTCGGTTTCTATGGCGGGTTTGCTCTAGGGTTTCTTACAGACACTAAAATCCATGGAAGCCCAAGTCCCTGATATGTAAAATAGTATTATATTTGCATATAACCTACACACATCCTCCCGTGAAATCTAAATCATCTCCAGATTACTTACTACACTAGTACAGTATTTATGCTGTGTAAGTAGTTGTTGTACTCCATTGCTGATGGAATAACAAGGAAAAGTCCGTACATGATTGGTGCAGAAACAATTTTTTTTCTTGAATATCTTTGATCCGTGGTTGGTTGAGTTCACAGATATAAAAGCCACAGATACGGAGGGCTTTAGATGTAAATATATAGCTCTACAAAAAATAGGACATCTGGATTCTTAGTTATATGTCAGTAACTTCTGTAAGACAGTAAAGTCCTTGAAGGAGGAATTAATCTTTATAGTTAAAGACAAAATAACAAGTAAAGCAAATATTAATAGCTAGACAGTGAATCACAAGTGCACTAGCACGTATGGTATTTCCAAGATTGACAACCTGAATAAACTATATATTTTGTTCCTAATTTCTTTGTTCTCTAAAGATGAAGTTGGTATGTGGCTTCATTCTGGAACCTCGACTGTTGATTCAACAAAGGAAGGGACAGATCATTCCCACCGAGCTGGCGAAGCACCTGAGGGAGACTCAGCCTGCCTTGCTTGTGGCTTCAGTGCTGGGCTTGCAGAAGAACAACAAAATCGGAATTGAAGAAGCAGATTCCTTTTTTAAGGTTTGCCACTTTGAAAATGTAATTTTTCTAGATGGCCTAATAAAATCAGTGGAGAATGGAATAAGAGAAGTTTTCCATTTGTTTATTAGAAAAAAAGGACTTACACCTAATTCATAAGATAAAAGTACATATGAGAAGAATATATCTAGAAACTTTCTACTCATGCAACCTGGAATCTGTTTCCTGTTACATATGTCTAAATTAATTACATGGTCCGCGTGATGGTGTGCTACTCAGCCCAACTATAGCTTGATCCCTGCTCCTATATTTGGGATATAGAAGCTTATTTCATTGTTTTCAAGGTGCTTTGTGTTAAGAATGAAGATACGATTCCTCAGCTCCTGGTGGACTTCTGGGAAGCTCAGCTAGTGGCGTGTCTCCCAGACGTGGTGCTGCAGGAACTCTTTTTTAAACTCATATCACAGTATATCTGGAGGTTATCCAAGAGGCAGCCTCCTGACACCACACCATTACGAACATCAGAAGATCTGGTAAGAAATTGAAACAATACTTTAAACTAAACTCATCCCTACATTGCACTTTACAAAAAATGTACTTTCTTTTTTTTTTTTTTTCTTTTTTATTTTGGGGAATTCATCGAGGATGCAAAGAAGCAGATTACATTGATTCCATTTGTTAGGTAAAGTCCCCCTGCAGTCTTATTTTTTAGTGACTTAAAATCGACCTAGTTTACTTTTACCGGATAACCTATTTAGCAGCAGTTAAAAATAACACTTAAAATTTGTGTATGATCGACGTTGCCCACATTTTAAATTTTATATTCTAAGGAATGCCCCCTACTTAAAACTATTCCTCCTTCACGACAGCGGTACCTCAGTAGCCAAAGCATAAGGGGAAGGGGCTCTCCCCGGAACATCAGCACGTCTGCGCTTCCCCAGGAGAGGATCGTGAATTAGAACGTGGGGAAAGAGACAGCTGCAGACCGTCCTGGTGGGAGAGGACCTGTGGAAACCCTATGGGAGGGAGTCCTCCTTACTCAGCCCGTGTGCTGGCAGCTGTACACACAGAGCTGTTCTGCAGCACTTGAGGCAGCTGCAACTGCTCTGTCTGCCCTTTCTCCTTCCCGGTGGCCCATCATGTATGCCACGGACAGTGTGGGTCGACTAGAAAAGTCAGCAGCTTCTTGAATAAGGAGCGCTTCTTTGGAATTATCTTGAGACTCTATGAAAACTATTTTGCTTCCCAAAGCAAATAGTTATAAATAGTTATTTCCATTATTATTATCAACTCTTTCAAGTATAATTAACTTAAAAATAGAATTGCTCTTTTTGCTAGAAAGTGCCTGTTTGGAATATTTACATTTTAAAATATAAGGAAATATTTAGTACCGATTATAACTGTAGAAACAGCAACAGGAACATTTTCCCCGGCAATACCTTCTCAAAAGCTTTCCTTCCCATTCCCAGGAAAGTGTATACCTAATCCTTTGATATATATAGCAGGGGATTAATGATTGCTTGGTTTTTGTGGAATGGATAAAGGAAGGGTTTTTTGGTTAGATTTTGTTGATGATAAATTCTCTTGTGTTTTAGATAAACGCTTGTGGTCATTATGGCTTGATCTATCCATGGGTTCATGTCTTAATGTCATCTGATTCTTTAGCTGATGAAAATTATACAGGAGATCTTTCAAAATTGCAGGTAAATGAAAATGCCTTTTTTTCTAATGAATATGCATATTATAATACAGTGTAGTAAGACTTCAGGTATCCCATTAATCTAGAATGTATGATTTGGGGAGACAGAATCTGTAGTCAGGCATACTCATGTGCTTTGGAGGGAATTCTTGGCTCTGTTTGAAACTGCTGGTGGGTGAAGCATCTGTGCCAGGAAGCTGGTTTCATGCCCGTACACAGGTGAGCTTCAGCACATCTCCTGACTGCCTTCTGCATTTTCAAGATGTGCTTGAAAATACTTAGGAAATGAATGTGTAGCAAATGTTAAATGATATTTTTATTGATGTAATTCTTTTTTTAGTGTTGGCTTACACATTTATAACCAAGCCAACCACTACTATCTGTTTTAAACTGGTCAAAATAGTTTATCCAGCTCCTTAAAGCTTTTTTTTTTTTTTTAAGGGGGGCATGATCAGAGAATGTGGCTCATCCTGTAAGAATTCTGACTGTGACAGTGTTTTAACTGACAATGAAAAATGTAGTCTGTGTTTGACGTGACTAGATGTGTATGTGGTTTTATTTAATGCAGGCTGGTGGCCTAAGGACTGAATATAGTCCCCACATCTGTTGTGTTTGGTCTTTTCAGTGTAGCTGCCAACATGTAAAAATGAAGATGTATTAATACTAAGAATTCTGAGTTTCAAGTTGCTCTTGAAAAATTTAGCAGAACTGGGAACCACAAAGACCCGTGGGACTGACCGTGGCAACCCCATTGGCAATGCTCACACCCAGCACAGTAATGGTCCTAATCCAGGGGCCAGAGTCTCGTGTCCATTTTCCTTATCCCAGCTGCCTTCCAGCATCTTCTTCAGCTATTGGAGTCCTTTAGACTTTTGAGTTTGCAATCCCTGATTTACACTGTGGGACCTGGTATAAGTGTCACTGTTGCTTTAAAAAAAAAAAAAAAAGTCAATGGGGTGGCGCCTATGGCTCAGTGAGTAGGGTGCTAGCCCCATATACCGAGGGTGGTGGGTTCAAACCCAGCCCCGCCACACTGCAACAGAAAAATAGCCAGACATGATGGCAGGTGCCTGTAGTCCCAGCTACTCGGGAGGCTGAGGCAAGAGAATCTCTTAAGCCCGAGAATTTGAGGTTGCTGTGAGCTGTGACAGCACAGTATTCTACTGAGGGCAACAAAGTGAGACTCTGTCTCTAAAAACAAAGGTCAAATTGGAAATGGGGGGTAAGGAAGGAAGCTGAGGAGGCCGTATTGCTTAGTGTCAGCCTCCAGACAGGACTGTGTTGTCCCCACAGACAGAGTTATGTGCTTCTTTTAAAAATCGCCAGAGATGGTTCTTATTTCTCTCGGTGCCCTTGTGAGGCAGAGGCTTCTGAGGGCCTAGCTTCCAGTTTGTTCATCTCAGGAATATTGCTCATCCTGCACTGTGGCTGTGCTGGACAGGCAGGGCCATGTCTTCCCAGAACACACACTGAGTACATGCATATTCAGAATTGTAATTGGGATGGGTCTTAGTAAATTTCCCGTGATAAAGTTTCAAAATGTATTTACAGTCACTGCTTGGAAAAGTGTAATTTCATTGATCTTTTAAAACTTATTTGAAAGTATTTAAGAAGGGTACATTCTTTGCTATTAAGGGAGTGAAATCTAGTCTCCTAGATTTTTCTAAATCTTTTCCATAAGTAGAACTCTAAGTTGTCTGTGGCTCAGTTAATCTTAATCACTAAGAAAAAAGTAATCATCAAGAAACAAAAAGGTCTTACTGGTTCCGAGGAGTAGGGAAGTTCAGAATCACCTAAAGAACTTTTCAAAATGGTACAACTTCCTTATACTCACCCCTCAACGTAGAGAAATGATTTTCTCTCTGTTGCCCTCAATCACTATAATATTCTACTTGTCTGATAATTAAAATTAAAACAATATAAATCATGTCAAAAAGCTACAATTTGCAATGACACAGTACACTGGCAAATGTCCTGCTCTTTGCCAAAATTGTCATGGATCCCTTCCCTTCCCCACCTTGCCAACACCTTTCCTTAGAGCCACAGGTGTGATTGTCTCGGTGGGGGAAGAGGACAGAGAAGTCAGTGGATTCCTTCCCTGCACCGTCAGGGCTGAGGTGCTGGGTCTTGGTCAAAGGAAGGAATAAATAGTGCATGTGTTAAGGGTAGAAAGGAGTGCGTTTTCAATATTGAAAAAAGAAGTGGAGCTCTCTGCTAAGAAGCGGATGAACAGTGTTATAATATAAGAGTAAGAATGACTGGCCGGGTGGGGTTGCTCACGGATGTACTCCTAGCACTCAGGGATGCTGAGGCTGGTAGATTGCCTAAGCGCAGGAGTTAGAGATCAGCCTGAGCAAGAGCAAGACCCCTTCTCTACTAAAAAAAAAAAAAATAGAAAACGCTAGCCAGTTCTCACAGTGTAAATCAGGGATTTCAAACTCAAAACACTAGGTGTCTAGGGGGGCACTTTAGTCTCAGCTACTTGGGAAGCTGAAGCAAGAGGATTGAGCTGAGCCCAGGAGTTTGAGGTTGCTGTGATCTCGGACTCCATGGCACTCTAGCCATGGCAATAGGGTGAGACTCTGTCTCAAAAAACAAACAATAAACAAAAGAGTAAGAATAACTTTTGGCCCATTTTTTTATCCAGTGACATATATGTTGTTTTATGTTTCTTAACTACTTTATTTTTAAACTTCTTGACAATATGGATAAACTAAATAAAAGTTCTTGAGTGATCTGTTTTGTACTACATTTGATGAGTTTCATTTTAACCTTGGTTTGTAATCCGTGCCTTGTTCCTTCCTACCTCACTCATTACCCTGATTGACCAAGAGTTAAATAATAGAAATAATCTGTTTTCTTCCATGTCAGGAGAGCTTATGAATGGGAGATTATCACCCTATTTCATCTTTGCCCCCTTATTGTCAGAAAATTAGTTAGATTTATTAAAATTTCAGGAAGAAAAAGGACCAACCTTATTCTCAGTCATTCCTTGGTAGATACTTGGAATAAAATAATCACGCTGACCATGAATGGAAAGATCGCATCCCATATCCTTCTGTGAATCTGAGAAGATGCTGTAGCAAAAGGGATACAGGGACAAGAAAAATCAGGATATGACCATCTCATGTTTGTCCTGGAGAAGGGGAAAGCAGGGTTATTGTGGTGGTAGAATCCAGAGGAGTGTAAATGCTTAAATAGTAAAACATTGGTAAAGTTGCAAATACTGAAATATTGCCTGCTCCCTCTCATTCAGGCTGTGGCAAGTATTATTAATACAGATAATTAGGTTTTAAAGAATCACTTTAGTTTTCTTAAATGTTAAATTTTATTTTGGTTTATGTATAGACTACATTTTAGAAAATTTAGAAAATGCAGGGAAATGAAAAGAAAACAAAAAGCAGGCTTTATCTTCTCAACCAAAATTGTATTGGTCTTCCAGAAGTATTTCTAAATGTGTATTAGATTCTACAAAATTAATCATGCTCTGAACATAATTTTGCATTGATGTTTTTACTCATCATTTTGTCATCAGCATTTTCTCATTAACTAGCCTTGGAAAACAGTTTCAATGACTGTGTAGTATTCAATCATATGAAAGTTCCATAATTTATTTACTCATTCCCTATTGTTGAAATTTGTGGTAAACATCATTGGACTAAATCTGTGACCACAAGGTGTTTATTTCCTTAGGGTAGAGTCCTAAAGAATTCCCATTAATTTCGATTTGCAGTTGGTCTAAAGCAAAATCATGTTATTTTAAAAAGTGATTGCTATTAAACAGACTTTTATTCTTTAAATCAGAGGTGCTTTAAAGATTAATACTCCCTTCCCTTTATTAAATAAAGTCTGTACATATATCAGACATTCAAAATTGTAGGCTTTTTGGCAAGTGAGATTTAGTCATTTTTTAAAATTGCATTGTATATGTTGTGCTTTAGTTTCTGGGTCCTCATTCCATAACATTTCACTTTTCTGTTCTTAGTCTCTGATATGTGGTCCTTCATTTGACATAGCTTCCATCATTCCGTTCTTGGAACCACTCTCGGAAGACACTGTAGCTGGCCTCAGTGTCCACGTTCTGTGTCATACGCGCTTGAAAGAGCATGAGCAGTGCCTAGACGTACTGTTAGAGAGGTGCCCAGAGGCCGTCATCCCGTATGCTAATCACGAACTGAAAGAAGAGAATCGGGTATGCTTTTCAGATTATGTTTTTAGGTTAGATCAATGATAGTCATATTGGATGATCTTGTTGCCTTTCCTGCAAGATAGGGGACAACTTAATGCCAGTCCAGTGTCACAGGGTGTGCAGGTGTAATGAGTGTCTATGTTTAGTATGTGTTGTGTGTACTGTTAAATGCTAAAATACATAGTGATGGAAAGTTATCACCATTACAAATCTCTTGTTTGGAAATGAAGTAGGTGATTATCTGAAGATTTAGGAGACATAATGTATGATGGGAAAATATTTTCTGTGCTATATGATCTTTTTTTTTTTTTTTGTATTTGTTCCCCTTCCTTTTTATTGTGGTAAAATATACATACCAAAATATTTACAATTTTAACCATCTGTCCACATTTAATTTAGTGGCATTAAAATCACCACTATCTATACCCAAAACATCTACATCATACTCAAGGTAAACTCTGTATCTATAAAATAGTAACTCCCCTTCCCCCTCCTGCAGCCCCTGGTTACCTCAGTTCTACTTCCTGTCTCTACGCACCTGCCTGTTCTGGGTGCCTCATGTGAGTGGAATCACAGAGTATTTGTCCTCCTGTGTCTGGTTTGCTTCACTTAGCATAATGCTTTCAAGATCCATCCGTGTTGTAGCATGTAGCACAATTTCATTCCTTTTTATGGCTAAATAATACTCTACGGATATATCACATTTCATCTATCCATTTGTTTACTGATGGACCCTTAGCCAGTTCCACCTTTTGGCTATTGTGAATAATGCTACTATGAACACTGGTGTAAAAATAACTGTTGGAGACCGCCCCCCCCCCCAATTCTTTTGGATATGCAGCTAGGAGTGGAATTGCTAGATCATATAGTATTTGTTTTCCTTTTTTAAAAGTGCTGTTAGGGTGGCGCCTATGGCTCAAAGGAGTAGGGCACTGGCCACATATGCTGTAGGTAGCCAGTTCAAACCCTGCCCCGGCCAAAAAACTACAAAAAAAAAAAGTGCTTTTAATGCTATTAAATGGGTTCTTTCCAATAAGAATGACATTTATTTAATATAGGTAACCCCCTAAGAATCTAGGGCCTTACCATAATCCTCCTTGGCTTCTAGTCAATGGACCTGTCCCAGGCTACAGGAAGGAGACGCCTCCTCCTCGCCAGCACTAAACTATGTTGCAGTTGCACTATGTGAAAGTATCAGTACCCATGTCACTGTGGGCCCATTATTAAGCTCACAGAGACCCTGCTATAAAACAGAGATGACAGTATCCACCCCATGGAGCTGTGTGAACATGTAAAAAAGAAGCCTATTTGTATACCAGTTCTACTGTAAAATGTTTGAGATGACCCTTGGGTCCCATTTGGTCCTCGTGGAAATATTTCAAAATGGTATTTGGTTCCAGGGTACAAGTCATCAATGATAACAGTTTGATTAGTGGTTGATTTCACCCAAGATTCTCCAGCTTCATCCCATGAGATATTTATCTTAAAGGAATCTGGGTCACTGCTGCTCCAGGCTAAGCCAGTTTTCCTTGTGCCAACTGTTGTCACTTGAAAGTTAGAAACTGGACCGGGGGTGGGGGTGGGGTTATACACTTGGAGTGAGCCTGGCGTGCCCTTGGTGTCACCTAGGAGAGGATATACTGTGACGTAGAGGGTACTCGAGGTGAGTCCGAGGATGACGGCCTGCGTCTCACCAACATTGAAAGATAGGAAACTGGTCTCCGTAGCCACAACTATCTCATAGGTATAGACAGAGGATGACTCGTTACCACTGATTTTCTAGGTCAGGGTCAAGCTTGTGACACTGATGTTCACGACTGTGACGTCAAAAACCTGACTGGCATTTGTCGTGAACTCTACTGTCTGAGGCTTTCCTTTTGTGCCCTCTGCTGCTTGACAATAAACAGTGGCGTTGTACTGAGCGCCAGGCTTTAACCCGACAAGCAGGACATGCGTATCTTGGGACTGCTGGCCGGAGGATGGGGCCGTAGGCCCAGGGAACTCAACACACACAGGTGTGGTGGCGCTGTCACCGGCCTGGGTCCAGGTGTCTGCCAGGCTTCTTTCCGTGCCGTTGACATCCAAGACAGAAGAAACCAGGAGGTCTCTCCGCACCTCATTTGATTCTAGAAGATACAGGTTGAGACAGCATCGAGTCCCTGGCTTCAAGTCTGAAATACTGATTGTTAAGTGTTTAGTAGACTCATCAAGGCTTCTGCCTTCAAGAAGCATCTGGCGGGAGGCAGAGCCATTGTCATTGCTCCAGGAGACAAGAACAACCAGGAGCAGTTGCTATTGTGACGTTTTGAAGCTGGGATCGCCCCAGACCCCAGATCCCCAGATCTTACTGCCTGTTCCTGGAGTGATGGAGAACTGATAAAGTCTCTGGACTTAAAGTCTGTGATGTCGCACCTGGTTTGATTTGTAACACAAACCAGTTTATCTTCCACCTTATTCATCACTCTATAACTGTACCCAGAAGCAGCCGTGTCATTGTTTTTCCAGGTTAGGGTCACATTTGTTGGACTGTTGGAAACAGCTTCAATGTCAAACACAGAACTGGGAACTATTTCAACTTGTTGACCACAGATACTGGAGCCATTGGACAAGGTTAAATGATAGCGCGTTCCAGGAGTGAGTCCCTCAATTCGAGTACTGCCAGGGTCAACTGGGGGACTCAGGTCATTCAAATCAGTCACATTTATTACTGAAAAGTTTCCTGGTATACCATTAAAATTAATTCTAGTGGCTGAAGATGTGTGGTTGAATGGACCACAGCTGACACCCTACTTCCAAAGAAAAACTGGGAACTAGGCATTTAAGAAATCAGCATTCTCTAAGTCGTGGAAGAAGCCCAAATGCCCATCGACCCACGAATGGATTAATAAATTGTGGCAGATTTACTTTTCAGAAAGATCACTCAGCATAGAGAATAGAATGACAGGGACAGGACTAGAGCCAGGCAACCACATTAGAGGCTGTTACCACATCCCAGGCAAGATGATGAAGGACAAAGAGGGGCTCTCTGACCTACGACAGCCCTGTAGGAATGGAGGGAGAAGGTGATTGTTTTGTGGGTGCTGAGAACAGGGGAGAGGTGCAACCAGGGCTCATAAAGCAAGCAGCAGGTGCCTGAGTCTTGCTTCAGCCTGGTCCCTCTGCTGGCTGAGTCTGGGGCGGAGATGCTCTCCGTATGCCCTGCACTCCTAAACCCCTGCCCCACAGGGAGTCCCGCCACCTGGTCAGCGCAGCAGCTTGCAAACACAGCCACAGGGAAAGGGTAGGTTCTTGGATCCAGCTCAAAGCCGGATTCTCCCAGCTCTGTTCAGAGAGGTCATTAGAGCTGTAATAAGTGCACAGATGGTGGTGAATCTGGAAGAAACAAAATCAGGAACCTCTTCCTTGGACTTCAGATCCCCGAGGGGAGCAGGGCTCCAGTGATAGCATCTAAACCTCAAGACTCATTCATCCACCTGGGAGCTACTCATTCCAGTCGTCACTAGTCACAGGACTGGTGGCCCGGCAGGCAGCACTGCAGATGGCACGTGGCCCTCTGGGTGCTTGTCCAGTGGGGGATGCAGATAGCAGGTCGTTGTCACGCAGCGTGACTGAGTCCCAGCATGGTGGCAGCGCTTTGAGAGCACACAAGTGGAGCATTTCACAGTACTGTGAAGAGAGGCTAAATCAGGGAAGACTTCCTGGAGGTGGTGAGATTTGAAGGGTGAACAGATAGGAATGAGGGGTCTGGAGGGTAGACACAGAGTAAAAAAAAAGGAGCAGCAGAGTAGTAGAGACCAGAGATGAGCAAATACACAGGACCCTCAGGGCAATGTAGGGCTCAGATTTGAACGAAGGCAATGTGAGAACTAGAGAGGGTGGCACAAAATAATTTTTGCCTAATTTTTTTTTTTTTTGTACCGGAGAAATGATGCTACTGCTAATGATGACGATGATGATAGTGATGATGGTGTGGTCTCTCTAATCCACATGGCACATTTTCATAGATGCATCACCTCAGAGAAGTCACATAAATGCCCTGAGCCTTAGGTTTACTGTCTGGTAGACGGGGGAAGTGACACCATTGTCATAGCATCTTGAGGACAGTTTGTGTTTAAGTCACCAAAACAGAAGGAATTGACCCCAGGAACACAGTGACTTGTCTGATGACAGTCCCTTGTTCCACGAATAAGTTTTGAGTTTTATTAGCAGTTCCACAAGGAAGGCCTGGCAGAGAGAGGAGCCTGCAGAGTCACTTAGAAATCTGTCTGTAAAGGATGTGAGGGGCTGTCACATTTTCTCTGGGTCAAAGAAGCCAGGTATTCTCACCAATTAAGAAATTCAGGAAACAAAGAAGAGGCCATTTGATTTGCCTTGCTACCAAAAAACGTAAACGCCTCTAGGCAGAAATTCAACTCTTCAGCAAGGAGCTAAGATGGAGCGAGCAGGACCCCATATCAGAGCCTGCTTGGGGACTTACTTTAGGACCAGACGGCTGGGTTGGAAAGAGACCAGCCCCCCACCCTCACCCCAGCAGTGGAGAGTGATTGGATGCAGCCACTCCTCCCCACTTCTCTCCCTGGAACCAGTAAGTTATTTATATAATGCATGATATACATCCCGTATGCACTGGTTATTATTAGTTGATTGAAGGAGCGATGGAGTTAGAATTCTATGCGTTAGCATTTCTTCCCCTTTTCCCTCAGTAACCCAGCCCCTCTAGAATATCCAAGAAACTCTGGGACTCCACAAAACACAGCTGGGTAATCACAGATATTCTCCACACCCTTATCTGCTCAAAAATCCTTCTTCAGTATCCCTAATAGGCTTGCATCTGGCTTCTGCCGAAATTCTCCCAAAGACAAGTTGCTCACTACCTCCCAGGCAGCTTACTCCACTGTTGGAAGGCTCCAGATGCTGAACTGTGCTACTTTGTGCTGGGCTGAAATCCTCCCCTCTGTGAGAAACCCCATTCATCTGAGTCCTGTCTAATGGAATATCCAGTAAAAAAACAAGCCCAGACCATCCCCCATCCCTATTACCTGGGAAGATGGTATAGAATTTTTCCATACAGTTTGCTGTTCAGAAAGATGCAACTCTCCCTAAGAGAGTTTGCAAAGCGAGCCTTCAAGAGGGCCTTGCTGCACCTAAAGGGATTTCCAGATAAACTAAGCTCATCTCTTCAAGTGCAAAACCATTAAAACAGATGGGTTTTAACCAATTTGGGTGGGAAACTTGCTGAAGTACGTGCCCTTCCTTTAGGAGCCAAATGCTCAACTGAGTTTACTGTTAAATTCAGTTTGTAATTTTTGATGATTAAGATTGTACTAAGTAGGCTGGAGGGGACAAGAGTTGGCCCGAGGAGGGAAGATGCTGTTTATCCCTGCAAGAAATAGCCTCAGACGATTTGCTACTTATCTTATGGTTTCTTTGCTGACAGCTGTCACTTTTGGTTTATCAGCTTCAGAATAACCTTTCAGGGTTCATCGCCTTATCCCTCCTGCTCAAGGCAGCCAAAAAGCAAAACGAAACGCAAAAAATCCACAAAAGTATTTAATTCAGGGCGGCGCCTGTGGCTCAAGGAGTAGTGCACTGACCCCATATACTGTGGGTGGCGGGTTCAAACCCGACCTCAGCCAAAAAAAAAAAAGATTGAGGTGGTGCCTGTGGCTCAAGGAGTAAAGCACTGACCCCATATACTGGAGGTAGCAGGTTCAAACCTAGCCCCGGCCAAAAAAACCTGCAAAAAAAAAAAAAAAAGTATTTAATTCAGGAAGACGAGTGGTAAAAGAACAATCTGTTGTTATATTAAAGATAAATTATAAAACTTCTCCAAGAAGTACAGATGGAAAAGACTGCACACCAATGCCTTTTTTAATTGATATGGACTTGTATGTCAACAGTCAGTGTCTGCAGAACTTAGAGCTCCCTTACCCCAGGCCCACAGCACACATCGCTAATCAGTGAGCACCCTCTGTCCACCTAGGCCCAACCCCAGCATCCTCCCCAAGACAGCACTCCAGGCAATCAGTATCCATTTCCTAGCGATCGGCAGGGAGCCAGAGGCAGCTGGGCATCTTTGTGCCAGGTATTGGTCACTTGGGTCTCTCCCACATAAGCACAGCTTTCTTTTAGCCTTTGGAAATTGGAGATTTTCTGCAGGGAGAGAAAAAGGGAAATACAGCTTTAATCTTCACTACAAAGGAAGGGAGGCATCATGAGTCATATTTCACAGATACGGGAACCCAAGCTCTAAAAGAGATGAGTTACTTGCTCAGAGTCGCACTTCTTCTAAGGGCAGGGTCAGGAACGCAAACCAGGTGTAGCAAACTATTGAGGCGGCCAGACCAGGGCGGGCTTCCCAAGCAGATGTGGCCACGTTTGCAGAAGCAACGTCATAACAATTATAAGTTATCCAGGGATTCTTCTAGTTGTTTGCCTTAACATAATTTTTATTTTCTTTTACTAACCCTTCAAGGTAGTTATTATCATCTCCATTTTAGAGAGGAGGAAATAGAGACTCAGAGAATTGAAGTCAGAGCACACGTTGATGGCAGAACTGGGACTCTGGCATCAAACCTTGATTCACAGCGCAGTGGTCTCTACACGTGTTCACTCCCCTACCGGCCCCCTATCCTGGCCTCCCCTGTCTCCCAGGGCTCCTTTTTAAATTCTTTATTCCGTAGCACTTGTCACCAATTTATTTATTCATATATTCTGTTGATTACACCTCCTCCCACTAGAATGTAAGTCTATGACTGCAGGGATTTGTATATTTTATTAATCAATATATCTTGATGCCTATTAAAGACTGCCTAGCACCTGGTACGTGCTCAATAAATTTTGTTGAACAAATGAACTACATAATAAGTCCTTTACTTGAAGCATCTGTGGTGCGTTGTTAGAAAGATTCCTGTACTTGGGATCAGATCATTTGGCCCTAGACCAGATCTATAATTTGGGGCATAATTTTAGCCTTCTGTGAGCCTCAGTCTTCTCATCTGTAAAATGGTCAGTAAGTACGCCTACCCCGGGCTATTTTAGGAGAGAGGAAGGGGCGAAGGTATTCAGAGTGCTGTATAACTTTGGCAGTTATTGTGATGAGTCTTGTCTGAGAAACTTGTCTTGGAGACCCTCCCTTCCAGCCACTCTGAGATCACTGCCTTGCCCCTGAAATGACGAGGGTGTCCCTGCTCACGCCTCTCATGCTACAAAAGTGATGGGCCCCTGATGGTAAGCGCACTACAAGGGAGAGACAGCAGCATCGCCGTGGCTCAGTGAGAACTTAGAAATGAGACACATACAAACAGATCCTCTAAACACTTTATGCCCTCACCCTGCAGGCAGTGCCGAGGAACAGATGGCTCCGTGGAAACAGCTGTATCTCCGAAAAACCCCGGAGAAAACCCCGAATGCATTACTGCTCTCACGTTGGTTGTGTGGCACCAACTCTTTGATCACGTGCAGGTGGCGCGGCCCGGGAAGGGCAGCACCAGGGCCAAGGCCAGCCTCCAGAGGCCCTGTCTGGGGGAGGAGAGGAGGAAAAGCCCCAGGGCCGGAGGCTTAGTGGTAGAAGTCTGGGCTTCGGGTTTGCCCTTGTGTCCTGGCTGCTTTGATCCTCTGGCTCCTCTGCAGGGAGCCCTGCTCTGCCCCTGTAGGCTTTGGCCACCATCTCTCCACACTTGCCACGTGCTCTACCCTCCTGGGGCTTTACAGGCGCCTCCACCTTCTCTCTCGTGCCAAATTTTCCATGTGCAGCTGGTGAGAAGGAGGCCTCATGTGAAAGCGTGGGGCCACCAGCTGTGGGATTTCAAGGCCATTGACTTAAACTCCCCGTTCCTCATTTGTTAAATGGGAATAGTGACCATTCCAGCCTGATAGGCTTAAGAGGACTACATAAGGGAAGACATGATGGGAGCTTAGAACAGCAGGGTACGGGGCCTGTGCCCCACCCCATGTTCAGGTTGGTTTGTATTACAGTAACAGGTGACACTGATTACTGGCTGGCTGTTTGGCCTCTCCTTCTAGAGACCACAGCGACAATTTAAGTACAGAAACTGAGGCTCGTTCCCCATCCCTAGCACAGGACTTGGCGTAAAATAAGAGCTCATCAAGTGTGTGCGATGCGTGACTCGATATCGGTACCCAGGAGACCAGGCCTTTTTGATCTCCTCCAAGTCCAGGTGAGGGCCGGTGGATGCTCCCTGAGCCTTCCCTGAACGGACCTGAGCGCCAGCCCTCCCACGGGTTGGTTCCCTTAGTAGAAAATGCTTTGGGTTCCCGGCCCTTGTTGATTAATACACACAACAGGTAACCAGGGAGCTTTCTCTACCTGTCTGTGTGGTTTAATAAAACTTAACTGCTTCGTGGAAACTGCAGGGAAGAGTCCGAAAACGAGTTTCAGGAGATGAGCATCATCGCCCCAGCTTTCCCCGGGGCCCTAATCTCATCTGTCAGCAGAGGGCCTGGAGGGCAGCCCTGTCTGTTTCACACAGGCATGGGGAGGGAGACAGAAAAGAGCGGATACTAAGAGAAAGTGAAGTTGAAAGTCCGAAGCAGCTTGTCTGAGTGTTAATTTCCCCACCTGGGTCTCCATGCACTGCCCCAAGACTTCAGAAGGCAGGGTGTCACAGAAGAAAGGGACTGGTGTCCTCTGAGATTCCTCACTTGTTCTATTATACCGTATCTTCAGCAGTTACTGGCCTGTTAGTTAAGGTAGCACGGACAGCTAAACGTGCTGGGAATTTATTAACTCGTGGAAAGCCCAGCTGGCTGAGTCCCTTAACTAGACGAAGAGGGTCCAGCTACCTGTCACTGTCCAAACAATATGGAGAGAAGAGAATTAGATCCAAACAAGCTTTATTATAATTCTGTATTTTAGGGGTTTGGTTTTTTTTTTTTGGGTTGAGGGACAGAGTCTCACTCTTTCACCCTGGATAGAGTGCCTTGGTGTCATAGCTCACAGCAACTTCAAACTCTTGGGTTCAAGTGATGCTCCTGCCTCAGCCTCCTGAGTAGCTGGGACTACAAATGCCCATCACAACACCCAGCTAGTTCTTTCTATTTGTAGTAGAGATGATGGCTCCCTCTTGCTCAGGCTGGTGTCAAACTCTTGAGCTCCTGCAATCTACCCATCTCAGCCTCCCAGAGTGCTAGGAATTACAGGTGCGAGCCACCATACCCAACCCCAAACAAGCTTTCTTATCAGAGGGCCAGCAATTCTGGAGAACAGTGAGAGTTCTCCTCTCAATTCTGGGGTCCCTCAGTTACAATTCTAATAACTTTTGTAATGAAGTACAAGGAAACAAAGCCTGAAAATTTTAACTTTATCTGACAGGAAATAACATCAAAGTAATCTTTATTCTAACAATGCAAAATGTTTAAACGACAGAAAAGTAATTTTCACTTTAACACAACACCCAAGAGAATCATCTAAGAAAACATCCTATCATCAAGGTAACCTTGACTCTACCAGTATCACAGCACCTGCTGTCTATGTGTGATGATCTACTCAGAGCTCCTGAGACAGAGACCCTCACGATCATGGAGAAACCGTCACTGATCACAGGGGAGGGCGTCTGGGGGAGAACGTGAACTGGCCAGACTGGCTCAGCTGTCCTGCTTCAGCTTAGCATCTCAGACTCCATCTTGTAGGCTGCTTTTCTGGCTTCAGGTGTTCCGATTGGCAGGTGGCTTTTCTCCAGGGTCAGGCACGCTGGCCCTGCCTTCAGAGCCCTGGTTCCCACTGGCTTCTCTTGCTCTGGCGGTCAGCCCAGAGGAATGGAACAAGGCTCATACCTGAATGAGAAGTGAGACTTCCAAGTGGTGCCTGTGCTAACCTGAGCCTGTCCAGGTTCCCTGCCCACAGAGTGACCCTTAACTGCAAGGAGGTTGGACACGCAGCCTAGGTCTGTGCCCAGGAAGAAAGGAGAACGTGGGTATTGGTGAGCATTCCAGTGGGGGAGAATGTGAATTGGTTGTTTCTGCCATTAGGGAAATGCATGCATTGAGTCTCTACACTCACAGAATCAACTCGCCTCAGAAGTCGAATGGAGCCCAGAGGCTGGTGACCTGGTTATGTGCAAAAACTCAGGAAAGAAATGCACCTGAGTTCTCATGTCAGCTGCTCTGCGCACTCACTGGGAAGCCCTCAGCACTGTCTTCATCTGCAGGAGGTCTCTAACCAGAGTCAGTGTATTGGAAAGAGCCTACAAAGCCCTTGCATGTCACGTAGCTCAGTCAATGTGTGATCCTTGAGTTATTTCATGAAGCCCTGACTTGCTCTTCAGATTCAGAGGCATGACTTGTTCAAGGTCATGTTGAAAATGAGCATCACAGAGATGAGGTCTCGGTTTCCAGTTATCCCCCCAATCTCACACGGTAGTTTTACCCACTGTGAACAAGAGTCCTTTATACCACAGCCTGGGATACACTTCCACCCCCTCTGAATCCTCGGGTGTGACCAGTCATCGCTTCCAGCAAGGCAGAGGTCAATCTAGGCCACTGTCTTTAAAGATGGGAAAAAAATAAAGGCAAAGTGCTTGAAGGGCCATTTACCCCTGAGTCCAAATCTCCCTGGGCTCAGCTGGCTGCCCAAAGAAGCAATTTAGCAAATGCATTTTATCTCAGGAGAAATCTGTCTTTTGTTTCAGGGACTTGCTTGTCAGGAGCCCTCTGCTTCCGTGGCAGTGGTGGCCCAGAGCCCAGGGCGCAGTAGTGCTCAGACCCTGTTCCTGAAAGTGTTCCCTTTGGCTCAGTATCTCCCCAGAGAAATCACCCAGACCCTGAGTGAAAAGAAAGCAGATTTTAAGCTGCGGAAATCTCCCCTGGAGATAATATCACCAGCAGTCAGCAATAAGCAAGCCTGCGTTGGAGTTCGAAAAGGTACATAATGTAATCACAAGCACACAGCTTTTGTGCAGCACTTTACAGTTTACAAAGCACTTCCACATACATCAGCTCATTTGAGAAAATTGCAGGGAATTAGTTAACTACAGAAAAGTACAAAGAAGCCAATAAAATTCATCTGTGGATCCACCACTCAGAGAAAATCTTTGTTAACATTGCAATGCATTGCCTCCAATAAATTTCCTGGTGCTTTTTTTTTTTTTTTTTGTCTTTTTGCTGCGTTGGGACCAACCCTGCATATACATTGTTATGGCCTGCAGTGTTCGTGGAACCCTGTGTCTTCTGCCATCACATTTGATCCTCACTTCCATCACCTAGGAAGCGGAAACTGTGTTGTGAAACTTCCCTCGTTGAGGTCCTATTTGCTCCTCATCCCAGGCTGTAGCTGAAGCATATTACTGAAAACCTGGGCCTCAGTTTCTTCCTTTATAGAACAAAACTGTGTGCTGAAGGGCGAAGGTCGCGAAGCAAAGCACCTGAAAACACCCAGCTCCGTACCGGTCCCTAGGAGGTGCCCAGGTCGTACTGTTTATCGCTGAATTCAAGTGCAAACCACCATGTTGATGAGAAATGTAACGTTAAAGGTCAGGCGCGGTATCTGGTTGGTTCAGAGTCCTGGGGACTGTCGGGTATGTCAGGAGTGTACTTGATGTGTTCTCTGTGACACCCAGTGGGTGATAAACAGTATTCCCTGGACCCCACAGGAGAGCTTAGGATGTGGATGCCACTGAATCCCACTGAGGGTGCCCTGAAGTTCAGAACTGGAGGCTGCTTATTCCTCGGGACTGCTGGTCAACCCTCCCTACTGGGGCAGCCCACACTTGGGCAGGTCTGGAGGCATGTTCAGTGGACATGGCTCCCTCTGCTAACATGTGGCTGGGCACATCCCGCAGAGACTTGTTGAGCACACAAGATACTCTAGATAGTCTCGGTTAAGAGAGCTCGGAGATTCGTGGGGTTTGTCTTATATATACCAATGCGCTGTAGAAAATGGCTCCAAAGGTCTTTCCCTCCAACTCAAAGGCAGGAGGCCCCTGTGTGTGCACGTAAAGCTGAAGAGAAACCACCACACATTCATGCACTTATCTTCATTGTGAGGATCAGCTACTTGTTTGAAGCCTCATCTCAAAGAAAGACCCATTTCTCCACATACACGTGCTGACCCACGCACACAGCCACACACGTTCACACGCGTGTATATAGCTGCACACAGTCACGTATGCACATAGCTACACACACGCGTACACAGCTGCACACACACAACCACACACGTTCCCACTCTCCTCTTCGTTCAACTGGAAGTCATGTATTCCTGTCAACACATGAAAAAGAAACGAAAAACAGAAACAAAAACAAATCCAACGCTTCTCTTTCAAAGAATGGTGCAGATGTTCCTTCTCCGGTGGGGAATGATGGTGCGTGCTCTTTTGCAGTGTGGGTGGGGAGGTGGGAGGACAGCAGCTGGTGTTGTTTCCTCCTGGGAGGCGGCATCATGGTTTCCAGGCACGTGTGAGTTCCTCAAGAGGGAGATCGTGGGTCCTCTCTGACACCTATGGATCGGAAGGGCTGCCCTGCTTGATCTAGCCCCTGCCTCCTGCCCACCAGTACCCGAGCCTCCTTTAGGGGAGGTTTGAGGATAGAAAGTGTCCTCCTGGGTGTCTTCAGGGCCCCAGGGGCCTCCCTTTACTAATTTAGCAATGATAATAAGTGGCATTCCTCGAGTGTTTTTACTCCAAACACTGTACTGGCCAAGGGCAGCCTCTCTTGGAAGCAGTCTACAGTCCCCCAGGGGAATTTAATGTTGCCATCCCAGTTGTACAGTTAAGGACACTGAAGCTGGGAAAGGTTCAGTAACTCATCCTCTCCCCCGAGATGTGCTAGGTAGGGGGGGAGAAGGGGGGTAGAGCCAGTCCCTCTGGCCCCGAGCTGTGTCTGCATCTCCATCTGAGGCCAAGCCAGCACTTTCCTGGAGAGGCAGTGTGCTGGTGAAGGGGCACCGACCCAGGTTGACCTCCTGCGTGACCTCTAGATCTCGAAACTGCCTTCTCAATGGTCAGATGCCTCCCGGGATGGCTGTGTGGGCGTGGGGTGGGGTGGGGGGAGCTGTCAAGAGGAAGGGAAATCACATGGGCCAAGCACCCTACCTAGAGCCCGGCATGTGCTGCTTTGCTCTACAAGACCTTTTCAGCCATCACAGACCCTTGAACTGCAAATATTAGAGCAAATAATGACCTTAAAATGGGCTTATTGATCATCTTCCATGCATATAATTAGAGGACACGAGCCCAGTAGTTCAAGGTTGCAGTGAGCTGTGATCGTGCCACTGTATGACAGCCTGGGCAACAGAGTAACATTATTAAAAAAAGAGAGACTCAGCACCCATAGCTCAGTAGTTAGGGCACTGGCTACGTACACCGGGGCTAGTGGGTTCAAACCTGGCTAAACAACAATGACAACTACAGCAAAAAAATAGCCGGACATTGCAGCAGGCACCTGTAGTCCCATCTACTTGGGAGGCTCAGGTGAGAGAGTCGCCTAAGCCCAAGAGTTAGAGGTTGTGGTGAGCTGTGATGCCATGCCACTCGACCGAAGTCAACATGGTGAGACTTATAAAAAAAAAAAAAAGGAAAAGAAAAGAAAGAAAGACACAAAAGGAAAATTTGAAGGACAGGCTTTAACTTCACAGTGATTACAAGCAGATACTTTTCACATATGCAGCTCAGAAACACTGAGCACTGCCAGGCACCAGGCTCTGTGCTGGGGGCAGCAGCAAAGTGTCACAGCCTCTCCAGGGAAGTTGCCCTTCATTTCAGCTCAAGTTGACAAGTGCTTTAAGAGAGTTAAGAATCAAGTACTCTCAGACCACAGAGGAGACATGGACTGTTCTACCTGGCAGGGTCAGGAGAAGGCACCATCGAGGCTGAATCTTTTTTTTTTTTTCCAGCGTTGTTTTTATTTGCAATTAATATGAGGGTACAGATCTTTAGTTTACAGCGTTTTCAATTATAGCGTAAGGTTCAAGTTGTAGTTGAGCTCTTCGCCCAGGGGGCATGCTGAACACCCTCACGTTGTACACATTGGGTGAGATCCCACCAAATGCCCTTCCCCCTCCCACCAATCACCCTCCCTCCCCTGTCCCTCTTTTCCCCTCCCTCTTTCTAGACTATAAGTATATTTCATCATTCCTATGAGCATATAGTTGTATATACATTAGTTTTCATATTAGTATTGAGCACATTGGATATTTTTTCCCATTTTTGAAATACTTTATTAAGAAGAATGTGTTTCAACTCCATGTAGATAAACATAAAAAATGTAAAGTCTCCATTTTTTCTTATGCCTGAACAGTACTCCATGGTATACATAGGCTACCGTTTGTTAATCCATTCATGGGTTGATGGGCACTTGGGTTGTTTCCATGACTTGGCAATTGTGAATTGAGCCACAGTAAACATGCTGGTGCAAATGTCTTTGTGGTAAAATGATTTTTGTTCTTCTGGGTGGATACCTCATAATGGAATTGTGGGATCAAATGGAAGGTGGACTTAGGCTGAATCTTAAGAAGGGTTTTAAGGTGCAGAAGAGACGGACAAAGGGGGGAAGAGCATTCCAGAGAGGGATGAGTGTAAAGGTGTAAGAGAAAGATGGGTGTGGGGTGCAGAGAGAAGGCTATTGCTAAGAGTCCAGAATACATGGAGGTGACAGTCAGAAGTCCATGACTATTACAGGAAACTTGAGTTTAATCCTGCAGGTGGGAAGGGGTCCATGGGCTCAGAGGGTCCTGGATGGAATAAGAATGCCAGCTTCCTGGTCTTCTATTCATTAAGTGGTTGGCATAGTGGGAATCTTCAAACAGCACAACAGTTTGACTTAGAAAGCTGCAGAAAATCCTTAGTTGCATCCTTTTAGTAGTTAAAAGGTTTTAAAGGTAGCCAAGTCTCATAAATCCCTGCATATCAACTGACTCCCCAGGCAGCATTTGGAAATACAGGGGTGCATTTGGAATGGCACGAGGCTGTCTGAGAATGCTATGAGCTTTGAGTAGTCAAAGGTTGGGATGCTGCTATGAGCATTTAGTGGGCAAAGGTTGGGATGCTGTTCTTCAATATATGGGGCAGGTCTCTCTAGTGAAAGAGTGCCCCCCACAAAATACCAGCAGCAACTCTGTTGGTACCTATTGCTCCAAGCCCATCGGACCTGGGTGACCTGCAAGGAGAAGTGGTTATTGGGGCAATTGTACTGACCTTGGCTAGGCTTCTTCCAATGACCTGGGTGATTGAGGGAGACTCTGCTCTGCCGCAGGTGTCTCTCCAGCTGCCCAGCCTGGACATTTTCTTGTGGCAATGGTAGAAGTTCAAGATGCACACACTCTGGAGGCCTCAGGACTGGGGCAACATTGCTTCCTCTGCCTTCTATTAGCAAAAGCACATCACAAGTCGCGCCCTCTTTCAAGGGCTAAAACAATAAACTCTGCCTTTTACGTAAACACCACTGCAAGTAGGGGTATTAGGGATGGATCAGAGCAACTAGCGCAGTCATCCCCCAGGGCACACATCTGAAGAAATAATGGCATTGTGACGTCTATCAAGACAGTGGTCTTAACAGATAACAAGGCTATACAAAAGCAAGTTAATACATTTTCTTGTTGATTCCTACTCTGTTGGTTTGGAGGTTTTAAAATATATACCTTCTTCTTGGAAAAATGTTCTTTGATGTCCCACTAGGTTGGTAACGCCAATCATGGTAAACTTTAATTAATGTTCAACTATATTGTATGGAGCGATAGACAAGGCCAATACAACAGGAAAAATACTGCAACCAGCTGTGCAACCTGTGGCAAATTACTTTTTTAAAGTTGCTTTTTTTGAAACACAACCTGCCTACAATAAGTCCTCCCATTCCAAGTTTACAGGTGGTCAGATTTGCTCAAGTGTGCACTCCCCATGTAACCGTCACCCCAGTCGTGAGCATTCCCATCACCCCCAGGCCACTCACCTCCTCCCCACACCAGCCCCCGGGTCCAGTTTCTATCACGGTACATCGGCTTTTTGCCAAATTGTTTTACTTTTTAATTTCAGTTCGTCATGATCCACCTGGTAGGGCTGTTGTGGGATTTGCAAGAGGCAGTGTGTGTGGGCAGCTGCAGATGTGGAGGTGTGTCCTCGTCTGTGAGTCTGAAACTCTGACTCCTTAGCTCCTTGCTAATAGGTTAGCCTGCTGTTCACTACTTGGGGGATGAAGAAGAGGCATAGGGCCAGTTAAAAGGCTCCTACAAGCAGATTAACAAAGTAACACAGAGTTAAGAAAAAAGAGAAGAAAAACAGACACGTGGGCAGAGACTCTTAATCTTAGGGGAAAAGAAGGGAGAAGAGTTTTTGAAATGATGTGTTTGTAAGGCTGGGCATGCTCACATCTGTAATCCTAGCACCATGAGAGGCCCAGTGATGGATTGCTGGAGCTCAGGCATCCCAGACCAGCCTGAGCAAGAGTGAGACCTCATCTCTAAAAGCAGCAGGGCATTGTGGTGGGCGCCCGTAGTCCCAGGTACTCAGCAGGTGAGACAAGAGGATCTTTTGACCCTAAGAGTTTGAGGTTGCTGTGAGCTACAAGGCCACAGAACTCTACCCAGGGTGACAGAGTCAGACTCTGTCTCAAAGAAAAAAAGAAAAGAAATGTGTTTGTTTTGTTTTCTTACCCGCAGCTGGTACAAAGTTGAAATTGGTAGCTCCAGGGAGAGAAACACATCAGGTCACACCAAGGTCCTTTTCAGTGTGGGCTTTTCTCTTCTTTGGACACTTCCCTGTGTTATTTGAAATCGTTGTGCCAAGTCATCTAGGAAAACGTTTCTTGTTTGTTTCTAGGGATTTATGGTCAGTCAGACACTTGTCAGTGAGCACCACCGTTGTCCTTAGCTAAGAGGGGGCTCATTTTTCGGATGGCACAGGCATCAGCTTTTCATGACCACTTTTTAAAATTAGATTCAGTTGCAGGAGGAAATAAATGTGGTTGTCCTCTCTGTGTCTGACCCAGTACACGTCATCCTTTTCTATCTCACGGCACACTTGAACCTATAGTTCAACTTCTGCAGCATACTTAAATTATGAAAAAAAGAGTAAAAAAATGAATAGACTTAATGTGCTTTGAACTTCTTTTGAAAATAATTTAATTAATGATCTTTAAAAACTTTCACGGCACACCTAAGATCCTAAGTGTGCCGCGGGATACCCTCTGAAGATCACTGGTATGACCCACCCGCTGCGTCCCCAGGGGTCATAAACTAGGGAGGGCAGGACCCAGCAGGGAGGCTGATGGACCCTTTGGGCCTCTGCTTCTTATTACGATGCCCTCTGTCCTGCCTCGCAGCTCCAGAAGCAGCTGTCTGAGCTGGACGAGGACGATCTGTGCTATGAATTCCGGAGAGAGCGCTTCACCGTGCACCGCACCCACCTGTACTTCCTACACTATGAGTATGAGCCTGCGGCAGACAACACGGACGTCACCCTGGTAGCCCAGCTCTCCATGGACAGGTATGGCAGATGGCCCCGCCCACACCTCCTGGCCCCGCCCACCCGCACCTTTCACCTCCCCCTTACTGCTGCGGTCTGCAGGTAGACAGAGGATGGAGTGGGAAGGCTGGCTCCCATGCTCGGAATAGTGAAGTCTGACAAGGTTGAGCTCATATCTCATCCCCACCCCACCTCCCGCCCTAGCACCAAAAACCAAGGGCTCTCATCTCACTGCTGTTGTTTGAGGATGGAGGGAAGGACAGTCTTCAGAGGTGAGGAAAAGGGGGAATGTGCAGATGGGAGCCCCAGTTTGCCTCCAAAAAGCACCTGCCATCTCTTTCCCTGGTACATTGCTGATGCTGCAGCCTCTCATTTAGCACTTCCGGGCAGGACTGACACAAGCCCCGCCCTGATGTCATCAACAGTCTAATGCGCTGATTGTCAGCCTTGGCTGGGGACAGATTAAATCATTTGGAAGAAGGCTTATGTAACACATAGGTGTTTTAAATGAAGATAAAATCAAATTCTCCTTTAAGGCTGGATGGAGGTGCAGCTGTACCTCAGGCCTCTCCCATCCGGTACCTGGAGTTCAAGGACTGTCAAGAACCCCAGGGTGGGTTCTACATAAATACTATCCGTGTAGAACCCAGGTGCCCACCTTCTACTGAGCACCACCGGTTCTCGGTTTCATTCCAGACTCCTAGTCTTATTTTCAGGATCAAGGTTGGGAGCCAGTGGCTGCCAATGAGAATAAAAGCTGAATCTTTCTAATCAGAATAAAAAGTGGCTTAACGGTGAATGAGACCTGGCCACTGGGGTTCTTTGCAGTCCAGCTACTTTTTGACTCTGACTTGAAGGCAAGTCACTTGACCTACTCTAAGCTTCCGTTTCTTCACTTATAACCAGGGGAGGTTATAGATGGGGTTATATATATCATTATATATATGAGGTTATATATCATCATCATAATTATCCCTGAGGTTGTAAAGATCTGACGCGAGGTTGCAGCCCAGTACTTAGCCCTGATGTCCATTCTCAGGCTTCTTAAATGATACTAGCACTGTGGACCAAAATCTTCATATTTGTGGTGCTGGGTGAAAATGTGCTAGATCTGAGGACAGAGAGCCCCAGGCTCAATTCCCACCAGCTCCTGCAATCCCCAGCCAGTGATCCCGGGCAAGTCACTGGACATTGTTGGGTTCCTGTTTTCTCCTTTGATGACATAGGGCTAAAAATACTTGCCACACAGGGTCCTGTTAGCATTAAATAAAAGACTCGCAGTAAAAACCTTGGGATCACACCTACAGTGCATCTTAGAAGGGTACTGGTAAAACTTATTAAATGTAGAATATCAATGTCTTCATATAGTGATTAAGAAAATGCCATGAAGGCTATGCTTAACAGTTCGACCAAAATATTTCAGATTATGATATGAATAGTAGTAGTGATTAAGAAAATGCCATGAAGGCTATGTTTAACAGTTCGACCAAAATATTGCAGATTAGTATATGAAGTCAGCACATTGTGCCCCATGATTGCACTAACGTACGCAATTGTGATTTAATAAAATTATAAAAAAAAAAACCTTGGCACATATTTGGTGTCCCATAAATATTGTCCAGACTTGAATATCCTTACACAGACATCTGCACCTGATTGGTATCTAGGAGCAGTGAGGTGATGGAAGAGAAAAAGAAAACAGGAAGACCTGGGTTCAAAGTCCAGCACCACTTCCCGCCTGTGTGAGTTGTAGCTCAGCCTGCGTGAGCCTTGCTTGCCTTCCCCAGGCAGTGACAATAATGCTGTCTTTCCAGGTCTCAGTCTGATGTCTTTCTATAAAATAGGAGGCTATAAAGTACCAGGAAGGAGTCGGTGTGAACAAACATTAATTTCCCTTTCCGTAAGGATTCTTACCTCTCTGCTGGCTGTGGAATTTGCTATCTGAAATTTAAAACAAGAAGAAGAACGTGTTTTTAGTTATTAACAATTCAAACCCATCCTTCTGCACACACCTGTTAGCAACAAAATTGAGCCCCTCTTTCTGGTGCCAGAGGGAAGCATCCTCCTGGCCTAGGCCACAGATGACCCAGAAGGACCCTTCTTCACAGCCCTTAAATGGAGTCTCCCGCTTATATCTGCTGTGAACACCAATCTTAAAGGCCTTTGCTTCAAAGCACATCTGCCCGAAGCATAGCAGATGCATGTTACCCATGAACACATTGTGACCGGTGTAGCTGTCCGGTCAGACCCTCAGAGAGTCCGAGGAATTCCAGCCCCTAACAAGAGACCCTTGGCAGGGCACCATAGCTGATGAGGCCCATGGCAATGCTCCAGCCACTTCCACTGGGTCTGCACATATAATTATAATGCAGCACACCAACTGGTGCCTGTTGGATTGATTTTTAATTTAAGAAACATTCCGGGTGTGTTTGTAAACCCACACATCTGAAATAGGCCCTACGTGAATGCCACAACAAATTAGGGAGCTGGCCTTCAGCCTTCCGTGCCTGGCTCCCTCTGGAATTCTATTCAGGAAGACAATGTTGCCGGTCACTGCTGGAGCTGGGGATCTGCTTCTCCTTCGGTGACTGGGAATCCTTCCCTCCCATCCCAGCAACAGTGGAAGAGCCAGAGGGAGCAGACCAGGAGAGAGGCCAAGTCCCAACTTCTGATACCTGGCCAGAGAAAGCCTGGCCCTGCAGTGTCCCTTGGACAAAGATGTTGAGGTGCTAACTGTGGTTACAGTGAGTGACAGGGGGCTGATGGTGTCTGTTCTCTGCAAGTGGGGGAGAGAGAGCAGAGTGAGCTAGCAAGGGCCCACTCTCCATGTTGGTTCCCAGGACTGGCTGTACAGATCACTGGGAGCTTGTCAGAAGTGCAGATTCTCTGTCCCCACCTAGACCTCCTGAGCCAGAATCTCCAGGGTGGGATCCAGGAATATGGGTTTCAGTAAGCCCCCAGCACTTTACATTTGAATGCACCAACTGTTCTACAGAGCAAGGGATAATTCTTTCTCCATATACCAACTGTATGTTTTTTAAAATATAAGTCAAGCCATATCATTAAACCCTCGATGACTTCTCATTGCATTTGGAAGAGCACCCTCACTGCCCGCCACGGCACTTGCCCCTCCCTGACGCCTTCATCTCTCTCCTGTGCTCCATGAACACTGGTCCTGTTTCTTGTCATTTGAAAGTGCTAAGCTCATTTTTACCCTAAGGGCTATTTCCTGGGAAACCTTTTCCCACAAACTTTCGCAAAGCTGGATCCTTCTCATTACTGGCTGTAACAAAGTACCATGAACTAAGTGGCTTATAAATAACAGAAGTTTACTTCTGACAGTTCTGGATGCTGGAAAATCTAAAATCGAGGGACAAGCATTTTCAGTGAGGGCTCACTGGCTCACTCCCTGAGCCTCTTCTAATAAAGGCACTAATCTCATTCATGAGGGCTCCACCCTCACGCTCTGACCACCTCCCAAAGAATCCATCTCCCTTCATACCACCTTGGGATTAGGATTTCAACGTAAGAATTTCACCATTGCTGTTCCTTCTGTGTTCTTGTTCTGGGGCCTCTCCAACCCTTCCTTCCATCTAAATTAACCTTAATTCAATCATCTTCCAACTTCTCTCTTCCCCAGAATACAAGCCCCATAGCACAGGACCCTTGTCTGTCTAGCTTACCTGGTGCATCAGAGATACTCAGTAAATATTTGTGGGATGAACATGCATTTGAAAGGCAGAAGTGGAACCCAAGGAGGAAATTTCAGCTATCATCCATCGAGTGCTGGCTGCATGTCTAGCTTTGTGTCAGACACTTTCAGTAATTATGTCATTTAATAGTCTCATCCAGTTGGATATCACATTAGTTATCTCTTGCTGCTTCACAAACTATCCCAAGTTCTAGCAGCTTAGTAAAACCACCATAATGAGCTCAGGACTCTGCAGATTAGCAATTTGGGCTGAGCTCATTCTGCCGCCAGCTTAGTGGCTTTCCTGGGGGTTGTCTGGCCATCAGTGAGGACGATGGGGACTCTCGGGTCATATAGTTCATTATCTAGCAAGGTGGCTTAGGCTTGTTCACGTGGTGGTGATCCCAAGGTTACACAATCAGCAGGGAGCGAGCCCCACCCACACAAGCCCTTTCAACACCTCTGCAAGTGTCATGTTTGCTGATGTCCTCTGGACAGCAAGCAAGTGGATGTGGCCAGCCCAGATCAGCATGGAAAGTATTGCCCGAGGGATGAGACAGGAGGAGGGATGATTTACAGCTACTCTGTAGTCTACCAAAGATTTTTATTTTCAATGAAAGATGAAAGTGATTTACTTTTTTTTCTACCAAACCTTTTTTTTATTTTCTTTATGAAATCATAACTGTAAACATTAATACATTTATACCAAAGATATTGTTATCCACAGAGTATTTATATGGAAACTGAAGCTCAAGGATCTGTCACCAGTTTCCCAGGTAGACTAACAAGCTCATGGGTCAAATCCAGGTCTGTCTGTCCTCCAAACCCACAGTTGCAGGCCATGATAATGAACCTTGCAGCCTGCCTTATGGCAGTGCACCAGAGCAGAAAGGCTGCCTTGGAGGGTGTGAGTTCCCCATCCCAGCAGAGCTGAGCAGTCCCCTGCATGGTTGCCAAGGCCCATAGATGCTGTAGCGTTCCTTCCAGCCTGGGACTTTTAGGTTTTTGCCTGGACTATCTCTCTGCCTGCTCCCTTATAACTACAGAAACTGCACAAGGCTTCCTGTCTTAATGGGACTCCCTGGAATAACACCTGCCCATTTATAGATCTGCCAAATGTATCTCTCAGGCCATTGCTGAGCTTTTGTCCCCCCCTTCTCCAGCACGAAGCAATGGTGGGCTCCATGGGAAAGTGGAAACAAGCCTGGAACAGAGAGTCAGGACTCCTGGGTTCTAGTATGAACTCTTCTGGAGACTCATCCTGGGCCCTGGAGCAAGACCCACCCTCTCTGAAGCTTAGCACTTTCCTAGTAAAAATGATATAATCAAATCATACAGATTTGGTGGTGTACACCTGTAATCCCAGCTACTTGGGAGGCTGAGGCAGGAGGATTGCTTGAGCCTAGGTGTTGGAGGCTGCAGTGAGTTATGATCACACCACTACATTTCAACTGAGCAAGACCCTGTCTCTGAAAAACTAATTTATTAAATGATATAATAAGTCCAAAACCAATCTTTAAGAGTCCAAACTGACAATTCTGTGGTTTTGGAATTAATCTTCACTTCTTGAAACTTTTTCCAGCAGCCCAGTCCTCGCTGTGTCAGGTCTTTATATTCCTTTGTATTCAAAGCTGCCTGGGGACAGCCCTTAGAGAACAGGTGTGGGAGAGAACCAGGAGAAGGGTCAAGGGCACTGAGGGTCCTTAAGGCAGATCCAAGAGGGAGGCAGGAGGGGAAAGAGCAGGCAGACATGGATTCCAGGGGCGGAGCACACTCTTATTCCAGGAACCACGAGGGGAAGGCATATGCGGATGTCACCCTCAGCCCAACATTACTCCACGCTGAGTAATGATCCGGATTCTAGGCACTGGAGTTGAACAGACCTGGCCAAGAATCTACTTTCTCCACTCGTAACTGTATGACTGAAGGAATTCATTTCACCCCCCTGAGCATCCTTGCCTGTAAAATAATGAGGAGAAGCTCAATTTTACATAGTTACTGTGAATATTAAATGTGTGGCCAGCACATCACAAGTGGCAGAAAAAGGTATAGAGATTGATTGTGCTGTTATCACATTTTCTGTATTATCCTCATTATCATAAACCTTGGCTTAGCACTGCTGTTCAGGTCCTGGCAGAAAGGTTGGTTCTAAGGGAGAAGAGGTTGGAGAGATTGGGGCTGGTGGCGTAGAGGCAGAAGTGGGTTGAGTCATCCATGGCTCTCGCTCACTCGTGGAGGCTCCGTGGAACGTCTGTTAGCGTGTCCCATAAAGCTCAACTTATTTTTCCCATTGATAGCGCCTACCTTCTGAGCACCTTAAGTATTCCCACTCCACACTCTCAGCAGAGCCTGGAAGGAGGGCTGCACCGTGGGGGGCTTGATCACTGATGGGAAAACTCAGAGTCAAAAACAAGTCCCAAGAAGTGGTGCATTCTTCATACCAAACATACCTCTCACCTCGCACTTCCTCCAGCAGCTTTCATCTCTACACAGCAGGAATTACCCTTGCCCTTTACTCTCCACTTCTCAAAAGATCTGTACACGTGGCTTTCCCTTGAAGTGCAGCTTACCCCCATTTTGCAGAGGATGCAAGTGAGGTGTGGGGGGAATGATTCCAAATCCCAGATCCTCAGAGCCCAGGAGAGAGCAGGGCCCTACAGCAGACTGCAGGTGGAGTTCAGTGAGATTAGGTGTCCTGGAGAGGGTAACACCGCTTCCAAAGATGGCGCTGGTCACTTTGACTAGCAAGCATGATAAAACGTGAGAAGCAGAGGGCATTTTGCCCTGGTGACTGTCTTATTCCTCCATATTGAAAGAGAAGGCAAATCTGGGCAATACCGACTCACAGAATCCTCGAGAGGAAAGAAACCCTGTAAGTCCTTGAGAGAAAGCCATTGAAACAAGATAGGTGTGCCCATTTTCTTTTGTTTGGAATCATGGAAATGCATAGAATCGATTTCCTGGTAATTATACAAATAAAGTGAGCATTCCGACCAGGAGGCTGCTGACTGTATACCTCTTGCTGGGTACGAAGGAAAATTGAAATAGGCTTCTGCTGTTTCTTAACTATAGATTTTATGTACCGGGTACTTCTAATACCTTTGGGGAAAAAATATCTTTCTAGATTTCTCTTCAAACATTTTGGCAGAACCCTCTCTGCTGGAAACCCTTTTTGTTTTTTCACTGGGCTCTGTTCTTCCCCCTCTCCCTGGTGGCTTTGCAAAGTTGGTTAGAGCCCTGGAGCAGTGAGGGCTCCAGAAAACGAAGACAGCATCACCCCAAGCATACGTTTGCTCCCAACATTCTTATGATTTTCTTCTATTCGCTTTTCAAGGCAACCAGTGTCATTTTTTTCTCACCATTTCCAAGTCCCTACAAGGTACCTGTGTACATACACCTGGTCTCTAAGTCCAAGACTCAAAGCTGACTGCACACCTGGTACCCCCGTGCACTCTTTAGGAGAATGGGAAGAATGACAGGTAGTGTATTGGCGTGCAGTGAAGGCACCCGTCATTGCCATTGTCATGACTTGTTTTTTCTCCTTGTAACTCCATGGCCTGGTTTGTCTGAGACCTCTATGGCTGGTCACTGCATCAGGAGATCAGCAGACCTGTTTTATACCTTTGCCAAGAGAAGAAAACCATAGGAGTTTGGGGCTGGAAAAGGATCTTCAGATTACTTAATATAGTCAACCCCCCCACACACACACACACATACATTGAAATGAAGAGGCTGAGGCTTACAAGGGGATGTGACTTGATATCCTGTGTTCATTTGGAAGCAGAGAAGGACTAGAACCCACAAGTGTTTCTGTGCCTGTGTTACCAGTAAAGGTACCAAGTGCCGATTAAAAGAGGGGTTTAGATTGGGAGCCGGTTGATGGACCCAGTGGCCTTGGAGGCAGAGGCTGCAGAAGGCCCGGCCGGCGGACGAGGCCTGGACGGCCATCCACATGGCTCACCCTCCCTCACCGTCTCTTCCAGGCTCCAGATGCTGGAGGCCATCTGCAAACACTGGGAGGGGCCCATCAGCCTGGCCCTCTACCTGTCGGACGCCGAGGCCCAGCAGTTCCTCCGCTACGCACAGGGCTCCGAGGTGCTCATGAGCCGCCACAACGTGGGCTACCACATCGTGTACAAGGAGGGCCAGTTCTACCCCGTGAACCTGCTGCGCAACGTGGCCATGACCCACATCAGCACGCCCTACATGTTCCTGTCCGACATCGACTTCCTGCCCATGTACGGGCTGTACGAGTACCTCAGGTGAGCACCGCTCGCGCACTTGGCCTTTCTGAGGGGGCCAGCTGGGATCCAGAACCCGGAAGGGGCCTGCCCATGTCCACCCAGCCCCAGAGCTGGGCCCCGCGTCGGCGTGAGAAAATGTTGGTGGCAGACCCTGGGCTGGCGAGCAGCTCTTTTCATCTCCCAGGCTGATATTCCTTCTATGGCATCTAGGAAAACAGACAGTCCCTTTCATTTTTGATCAAAGTTCATGGAACCATTCTAGAACCATCACCGCCTATTCTTTAAAACAAATCTAAGTGCTGATGGTGTCTGACACCTACTGAGATGCTCCCCGTGGGCCAGGCGCTGTCCCGTTCCCCCCCCTACCATCCCTCCTGTATCTTCGTGGGAAGATAGTGGGAACAGGGCCAGAAGCCCATGGCCCAAGGCTGCCTACCTACTGAGGGGGAAAACATGGCCAGTCCTTCCACACCGCCCTGGGCTTACTCACCACCCCATGGCTGCTTCTGTGAATCTCCAGTGTCCTTTTCCAACTCTTCCCCACATAGGGAGGTAGGTGTTTGGTGGCTGCAAGCAGGAATCCCCAAATGAAAGGCTTCCATGGAGGTGTGACATGTACATCTATCAAAGAACAAAAAGTTGAACTGAAAGGAACTTGAGACTTCGTATAGCCCAGAAGTCCCATTTTACATGAGGAAACTAAAGTCACAAGACATAAGTGGTCCGATAACACTTTTCTTAAGTCCTCTATTTGTTTTCATTATTGGCGTGAATTATCTGTACTGCAAGAGTGCTTGTCTGGTCCAGGCACCGTGAGGTGGTTTGCACGTTACCCTGGTGATCTGCACAGCAGCCCCAGAAGGCCAGCATGGCGGCCTCGTCTTACAGCAAGGAAGAGTGAGGCTCAGGGACCCAAAATGACAGGCTCAAGTCCAGACGGCTCTCACCAGGGTGTGACCCGGCGTCTGTCAGCCCCAAGTCTGCAGGCCACCCTGCTGCATGCTTGTCGGGCTGCGCTGGGATTTCTGCATGTCCCCAGCAGGGCAGGATCTGTGTTCTTTCTCTCATGTTCTCTTGCCTTCCACCCTCATCCTGTCATCTGCCTAGTTCTTTCTGTCTGTGGGTATCTTTCTCTGTCTCGCTGTTTGTCTCTTTCTCTTTAAAAGGGCTTCAGAGAAGCTTAAGCCTGTTGTACGGAACCAAAGCATAGTATGAGCTGCCCGAGTTCTCTGTCGCACTTTTGAGTTGGGTTTCCTTTCAGGGGCGTCTTGGAATTTCACAGCATTAATCCCTGCCCCATGGCGGGAGGAACCCCTTCCAACCTCTCTCTGTTAGGAATAGTAGGGTGAGTGACCCCCAGATAGCATGAGCCTGAGTCATGGAGAGTGTGGAGGGGGGCATGGCCAAGCGCCTGCAGCCTGATGCTCGGGCTCCTGCTGGGGTCCTGGAATCCCAGTGTGTGGGGTGATGGCGCCCCCATGTGGCCGGATGGGGCTTGCAGCCCCTGATTCCTGTAGATTCTGAAACTTTGACTTCCTAAGGATGACAAGCTCCCAGAGGGGTAAACAGGGGGAGAGAGGGCTACCCTACACCAAGAACAGAAATCTTCAGGATTGGACCCCGGCCCAAGATCCACCTCTCTGGGGCTCTCCCTGGGAAGCACCCGAGGGTCCTTCACTCCAACCAGTCGAAAATGAACCAGCTCCCTCGTGGGAGTCTGTGGTCTCCACCCTTTCCTGTGCAAAGACTGTCTTACAATTTGACCTCATGAGCTTCATGTTTTAAAAAACAAGACACGGCTCGGCACCTGTGGCTCAACAGGCTAAGGCGCCAGCCATGTACACCTGAACTGGCGGGTTCAAATCCAGCCCGGGCCCGCCAAACAACAATGACGGCTGCAACCAAAAAATAGCCGGGCGTTGTGGCGGGAACCTGTAGTCCCAGCTACTTGGGAGGCGGAGGCAGGAGATGCGCTTGAGCCCGGGAATTAGCGGTTGCTGTGAGCTGTGATGCCACGGCACTTTATCCAGGGTGACGGCTTGAGGCTCTGTCTCAAAACAAAAAACAAAAAACAAGATACAAGCATAGACTTTTTATGTCCAATGTTTTATTGATCAAAGACATCATGACCTGCTAATTAAGATCTTTTGCAAAGTGAGGTGACAGGCTCTGCCCTTGGCTTAACATCGGCTTAGAGCACCATCACTGGAGGTTGTAGCTGGCACCTACCACCTTATCACGGGGACGTACGTGGTTCTCCTTAGGATCTGTGAAATATTGCCCACTGCTTTTAAAACTTCATCACTTCCTTCACAGATCTTGCCCTGGAAAGCTGAGTCCAATTCAATAGGGAGACCACAGCCGGCATCTCTCCCCTCAGTTGTGGAACTGTTGCTCTGGGGACGGGGCTAAGGTTCCTAGTATTTGTATTTTTCAAGAGAAACTGAGAATCTGGATTTTTACATAAGATTTTTTTTTAATAGTGGCAACTAATTTTCAAAAATTGTTTTGACTTCTGTTTAGGCAGAGCAGACGTAAGTGTAGGCTGCTTTGCCCCCTCTCAGCCCTACCCCAGCCACTAGTGTGTAACCTAGGACTAGGTCAACCCTAGGCACCAGAATTTTGAGGAACATTCAGAAATATGATTCTCTCAAAGCCCCAAATACGCATGCCTGGTCCATTTCCTATGAAGATAATCACATCGACTTGCCTTTGGCTGACAGGGAATGTGTTAGAGAGCCCCTTTGAGCAGTGTTGCATTGCTGGGTTGAGGTAGGATTAAGGGTGCTGTTTGCCATGGTAGCTGAGGACCCCAGCAAGGCCAGCAGTCTCTCCTGGAGAATGACCTCAGCACTGATCACCAACAAAAAGCTGTACACAGCCTCTGTTAAAATGTTAAATATTACAGCCGGTGCAGTGGCTCATACCTGTAATCCTAGCACTCTAGAGGTCAAGGCTTGAGGATTGTTTGAATTTAGGAGTTTAAGATCAGCTTGAATAAGAGTGAGACCCCATCTCTGCTAAAAATAGAAAAATCAGCCAAGCATTAAGTGCCTGTAGTCCCAGCTACTTGAGGGATTTTGAGGCAGAAGGATTGTTTGAACTCAGGAGGTTCAGATTGCTGTGAGCTATGACTCCACGACACTCTAGCCTGGGCAACAGAGCCAGGAAACTCTGTTTTTCCCCGCAAGAAAATGTTAGTACTAGAAATGTTCCACATTAGGGAGCCCTCACCACCTGCCAAAAACCCTGTCAGCTCCTTTGCATCGCTACAAGTGACCAACTGAGGCCCCAGGGAGGTTGCATGTCAGTGTCAGGAAAAAGGTGTCCCTCCCTCTGCAACAGCCTGCTTAGTCTATGGAAGGGGCCAGATCACTCTCAAACCCCAACGTACCAGAGCAGGCTGACTGGCAGCTCTGATTGCAACCCCAAACACTCATATCACCCTTTTGGGGGCTTCCACTTGGTTACCAAAAAAAAGTTCAGCATCACAGCTCTCTAAGCAGTTGCTTAGCAACCAGCTAATAACAGCAAAAACAAACAGATCAATTGGAAAATAATGGAATCAGTTTTATGCATGGGCATAGCTGCACAGTGCCACTAAAAACTCTTTCCCACCCCTTTACCTTTTCCTTCTGAAGAGTGAACTTGTAGACGTTCAGCTTTCACTTGAGATTTCAGAACTGTCAAATGAAAGTCAGGGAGCATGGTCCAAGTTATGCAGGGCTGCATTTGAATCAGGAGTCTGCAGCACTGACCAGGGGTGTGACTAGGGGTGCATACATGGTCTCGCCATCCTCCATTCTCTCAATTATAAATACTAACTAATAGGCTCTTGTAGAGTTTTATATATTTATACCCCACTCAAGCCTGCCACTGCAAACTCTGCCACCTTCTGTCCAGCTTGGGGAACTGCATGTGACCATCTCAAGTTTTTCCTCCCACTGAAAATGGGAAACTCAGGTGGTACCTATGTCTCAAAGGAGTAGGGTGCTGTCCCCATATGCCAGAGGTGGTGGGTTCAAACCCAACCCTGGCCAAAAACTGCAAAAAAAAAAAAAAAAAGAGAGAGAAAATGGGAAACTCTATATTCACATGTATTCATTTAAAAAAAAAAAAACCTGTGAGCATCTACTGTGTTCCGGGCTGCGTGCCGCCCTGCAGGTGGCAGTGTGTCCCTGGGGTCGTTCAGACCTGCATTTCAATGTTGAGTACTTATTGGGTGTTCCTTGGCCATGGGAAAGATGGG
>CAUYON010095570.1:0-11902 GCA_963573935.1 Arctocebus calabarensis
TATGATATGAAAAGTTAGGTGAGTAAAGAATCTACCCCATACAGGGGACAGGCGAAGCTTACTAAATGCAGAATACAAATGTCTTCGTACAATAACTAAGAAAATGCCATGAAGGCTATGTTAATCAGTTTGATGAAAATAGTCCAGATTGTATTTGAAACCAGCACATTGTACCCCTTGATTGCACTAATGTACACAGCTATGATTTAATTAAAAAAAAAAAAGAGAGAGAGAGAGAGAGATAACTCCATTATAGCCAAGGACTTGTCTCAAATATCTTCCCTTCTCTCTTCTCTCTGCAGGCCTCAGATTTGGTAGATAAATATTTAGATAATAACTATTGGTACTCATCAACTGTTAAAAGTTAAGAAAACATAGCAAATTGTGAATACACTATTTTGTTTTTATGCAAAGCATAAAATAGTGTCATTAGCTTAAATGGAAGCCTTGTGATAAATTGAGAGTTATAACTAGCATTTGTTCAATACTCTGTTTTCCCATAGCAAATATTTTCATTTTTGTTCCTCTAAAGTAAAAGTTAAATTAAAAGTGAAAGAGTAAAATCATTTGGGTCTAAATTAAATAAGCATATTAATGTATTTCTTAAGTCAAAATCTATGTCAGTTATGTTGTAAAATGGTTCATTATATAAGGAAGTCCACGTATAAATTGATGGCAGTTTTCGTAACAGAAAACAGATAAGCAAACTTAACTTTTGGTTCATGTTCTTCTATTTTCTCATGTAGATGCATCATTGTATTAGTCATGAGGAAAGAATGAGCTGTACCAAATAGAAAAAAAAAAAAAAATCAAGCTTCCCTGTGAGCATTAAGTGTGGCAAACACTTAACTGTAACTGTACAGAAATGATCGGTTTTTCAAATGTTTTTTGAAATTGCCTGAAGCGTGTGTGGGCATATATACATGTGTATAAGCACATCACACTCAAACATATAGAGGACTAGTGTATTTATTCATAGATATATGTATGCTCAGATTCCTGGTGAACACTAAGGCACATGTGAATTTATGTATAATTTGGAGTAACAAAGTTCTTCCTATAAATAATTCAGAGAATTTCTTCTGTGAAAGTGAATACTGATGTTTTAAGATGGAAAACATAGTTACAACATAAAAACACAATAATTCTATATTCCATGAACCACTCACAAATTTCACTTCAAGGAATTTATGAAATTTGTACTTTTGATTATTGTTATCCAAAAGTACCTAATACACTCCAGGTTTAAACTCACCCTAAACCCACATTAGCCAGTGTCCACAAGTGTACCTTTGGACAAATGGTGAACCCCAACCCCAAATTTTATTTTCAATAAAATCACCAAACCTCTGAGATGTCTTCATCAAATTAAAACCTCATTGATACACTATTTATTTAATCTTCTAAAATCTTCAAAAATTTACTTACTGCCTACTAAGTTCTGGCTCTCCACTGATTTTTGGAAATAAAGAAATGAACCTGCTTAAAATTTGTTCAAAATCTAGTAGGAAAGTCAGAGAAAGTAACATCAGTAGACTGAAGTTCACTTGGAATAAATATTGAAGTACAATTAGTCATTTGTTAGTTGACTTTAACTTTTCCAACCCCAGGAACACATATTGTTTCTTAGCTTTTATAGTCACAAATGGAAACAATATAAAAATCTAATCTAATATTTATCATATTCAAATAAAGATTTGTTCTCTAAATTCTTGAGCTAATTTGGTGAAGTAATCTTTACATTTAGATAGCTGAAATACCACCTATGAATAAATCATGTATTTACAACATTTTCTGATCAGCAAAGGATTTCATAGTCCCAGTACCTTTTGCAATAGAAAAACTAAGCCAATTAATTAGAAGCTTATTCAAACTTTAGTCTCTTGAATGCCTTCTTAAGACTAGACAACTCTAATTGACCAGGAATGAACATATTACAAATTGCCAATCTGCTCCATTTCATACAGATCACAATTGACCCATTTCTATCATCATGTCAACAGGATATAATTAACTTCTTTAAACAACCAACAGTGCTCAGCAACAACTCCTTTAAAGACAGGAAAAAATAGAGTTCCTGAATTATAAAGAACATTATCAGGTGAATCGAGAAATAAAAGTTCTCCATAGAGGTGGGCGTGGCATACAGTATAAAAGGATATAGATTACATACAATAGATTGACTTAAGAACAGAGAAATTTGAAACTCATTTAAAATCCAGAACTAATATTCTACATACAGACTTAGTCAACTGAAAATCCTTCATGAGAACGTTCTAGCTCTGTGATAGTTCAAGAGCTCATTTTTGTGAGTTGTGAGTTTCTCTTAGGAAGCGTATGTTGGATGATTGTGTCATTAAAGACTACCATCTTTATCAAGTACCACTTATGAATCACAGAAGAGAATACTATTAATTTTACTTATTCATCAGTATTAATAGAAGTACTAAGGTAAATGTCCACTTTTAGAGAGTTTCAAAGTCACAAATTTGCATTAGTATTGATGAAATATACATCAATGCAGAACTGCTCTCATCTCCAAGACAAATGAATTTTAGGTAAAGTGGTGTCTGTTTCTACTGAAGGTATTTTTATCTAGTTAGTGTGTTTAAGCATACTGCTATAAAATTAACAGGATATTCCCTTTTATTATTTTAACTCCTAGATCTAGGATTTTTCTGCAATGATTCACAACCAAAAATACCTAGAAAGTGGTAGAATCAAATATCTTTTCTCTGTCCTACCATGTTTCCCTACACTGCCAAATATTTACTCACTTCACTTGATTTTTATAGAACAATGCCAGTAATTTGGTTTCTTTCTCTTTTTGTCTCATTGTGATGTAATTTCACATGTTGTAGAACCCCATGAAGGTCAGGGATATTTACTTTTCTTTTGGTCAGCTACCACAGAGAATCCAGAAGAAAATCAACAACATCTCTCGTGTTTTAAAAGATAGTGACCCCAACAATAAAAATAAATAAATATATAAATGGTAGTGAATTTATAATATATAAATGGTAGTGAAAGATAATTGAAAAAAAACTTACTCTTTTGCCTGTTGGTGTGTTACTAATCCACAGTTGAAGTAGTAGAAATCAAGAAATAACATACTGTACTCATACACAGGCATGTGACACCTTAATCTTACTCCTCATGTGACGCCAGTCTGAAGGCGGACCAACAAGTGACATACCATTGGGACAGATAGAACATGGACGTACCAATCACAATACTTGGTGACTGGTAAACATTTTTATTCTTGCCACTTTTAATTTCATGATAACTGTGCCACACGATATTATCATTGCTATCAAAATCTACCTTGGGAATGGCAATTTTGAGCAGATTTCCAAATCCATTTACAGTTACTTTTTTTTTCTATATGAGAATAAAACTAGTTAGTGAATAGCATAGTTTAGATATTGGGAAGAGAGTTAATCATGAAACTGAACTGGTATATTTTTTATATATGTTGAGTAAAAAGAAATGCTTCCAATTAAATTTAAACCCACCAAGTATTTTCGTAATGCCAACGCGGTACCCTGCATTAAACTATATACTCCAGGATATGTGAAAAGCAAATGGTGGTGTTCTTACTAACAAGGAGTTTATAATTTCCCCAAAGACAAGCTGAACCACACATAAATTATAGAAAATATGAGAATAAATGAATCTCCCAGCCATGTAGAGATTTCTCCTTTATCTATATTCGATGAAAAGAAGCTGTTAAACATCATCTCATCTTTTACATATGTGTAGCAGATGAGAAAACTCACACAACCTAATGTGGAGAGTGTTAAAATGTCCTTTCATTTGGTAAAATCTTACTTCATTGATAGCACTGATGGTTATAGATTCCTCATAGTCTTTATTCATGGTAGCTCATCATTCTTCCTCATTAATTGATGAAGAAGAGGGATACATTACTGAGAATATGCATGTGTCTGGAATAGTATCATCTCATCATTTTTAAACAGTGTTTTATTCTTTAGAATGACCTCAAATTTTAAGTGATTTCTTCAAATATGCTTGAGTGTATAACTTTGTGAACTTAGAAATCAAACACATGCTTCAAGGAAGGAATCCTTTGGGCAGAGACCAGCAAAGAAAATTTGTGTGGTCAGTGCCATTAAACCCATCACTACAGTAATAGTTTGGGATATTTATGTCAGGGCAGACAAAATTATGGTATGCTATTTGATTTAACTACCAATATTGCCTTCCTTAAGGCAAAGTGATAAAAGCCAACATTTTATTTACATCTGTGTGATGTAATGCTACTTGGGAAGCTATTTGTAAAGTAGCCATAAATAGCTTTTTTATGAGTTGGCTCATGTACCTCAGACATTACATGAATTATTCCAACTTTAAAGGGACTTCTTCCTTGTTATTTTTTAGTTTCCTATTTTGTGCATAGAAATATGAATAAAATATATCAATGGGTGAAGAAAATCTAAGTTAATATATGTTTTCTTTAAGGCTTGTTTTTATTACTTATTTCTAAGACAGTCCTACACATTTTATATTTATGCATTGTCCCCAAGATGATATAAAAAAGATTCCTTTTGCTTTTTGTTTGAAAGGAATCAAAAGGCTGAAAGTCTTGTGACTTGTCCAATTTATTCTACTCTTCTAGAGTTTGGAAGTAAACACCCCATTTCTTTATAACCCTCCTTAGTATTCTCTATAAATAGGAAATGAGGTAATTTTAAGCTGCTGTTTAAAATTTGTCAATATATTTCCACTCCCAGATTAAACCCACTAAAGTCTGTCTCTCTCATCCACCCAAAAGAATTAAAACTGCTATCGGAATATAAAAAGCAACTTCTAAAGATTCTGAAAGACAAGCAATACATATGGTGAATTGGCGAGGGAAGTCTACATTCACAGAGTAGCCTGTATTGCACCAAGATTTACAGACCTCTTTTGCCTCTTGGATTTGACCCAAGGGCAACCCAATTTCATAATGCACAGTGAAATAACTCTAAGAAAAACTCCACATTTCTGTCCAAGTGATCAGGAAAATAGGACTCTGAGAGATGAGGATTATAGAAAAAAATGTATTTTCTTTTTCTTTCTTTCTTCTATCCAATTTTGCCCCAACATCAGCCCCTGCATAGGTTTTCATAGCTGCAGAGGCAGAACGCAAACTACCAAGAGAAAAATCCATCTCTCTAAACAAAAGAACTGGGAAAGTAAGGGCTTGCAGTCAAAGGAATATGAATAAAATCTTCACAATTTTTTTCTCACTATTGCTGTTTTTCCCTGCATTGCTTATCCTAAGCATGACCTTAATCATCCTGAAGAATGTTGTATACAAGGTCATAAAACTCTTAAAATAAAACATCTTTCTGGCCAGAGAAATTGGAAAGGGGAATGCTAAGTGCTAAAAAGTGTGGCAGAAATCTTGAGGAGCAAAGAATTGGAGAAGGAGATTGTTAATTCTATGAAATGACTGACAAAAATCTTGGCTTATTCACTGTTTAAAAATGTGTGGACTAAGCCTGGAACAGCATAGCAAAGGCTTTGAAAATTGGACTACCATATAAACTATTATCCAAGGGCCAGACTACTTCATAGGGGCCCATGCCTGGGGCAGACTAAACTGACATGGAGAAAGGTGAGCACTGAACCGACACTGGAACAGAAGTTGAAACAGAACTTTGGCTTGGTTAGTTGCCTTCTAAACCCACATAAATAATTAATTAATTCAACATTCGCCAGTGATTTTAATAGGATCAAGAGTCACATAGCATGACATTAAAAATTCTAAGAAACAATCCAAAATCCCAACAAACAGAAAAATCTAATAAATTCTTATGGGAAAAGATATTGAAATTGTCCAAAAGACTCTATCTAAAGAAGTTAACATAACTGTCTCCATCAGGCAAAAAGAGACACTTTTAAAGTGAATGGAATTCTCAACACATAAATAGAAAATATTAAAGAAAACAAAAGCAAGTTTGTTTGAACTGAAAAATACAGTAACTAAAATTAAAATTTTACTGAATGGATAGAACAGCAGAATGAAGACGAAATGACAAAAATGAGTCTGTAAACTTCAAAAGGGAGCTACAGAAATTATTTAGTCTGAATAGTGCAAAGAAAAACAGACTAAAAGAGTAAATAGGCCCTGTGGCACACAATCACAATATCTAACCCATGTCATTAGAGTCTCAAAGAAAGAGAAAGAGAGTAATACAGTTTAAAAAAAAATCTGAAAACTTGCCAAATTTGGTAAAAGACATAACTTTACAGAATCCATAAATTCAGAAAACTCCAAAACAATGGAGATACACTTACATAAAACCACATCAAGATACTTTGTAATCGGGCAGCGCCTGTGGCTCATCAAGTAGGGCACCGGCCCCATATACCGAAGGTGGTGGGTTCAAACCCGGCCTCGGCCAAACTGCAAAACAGAAAAATAGCCGGGCATTGTAGCGGGCGCCTGTAGTCCCATCTACTCAGGAGGCTAAGGCAAGAGAATCGCCTAAGCCCAGGAGTTGGAGGTTGCTGTGAGCTGTGTGACGCCACGGCACTCTACCGAGGGCGATAAAGTGAGACTCTGTCTCTACAAAAAAAAGAAAAAAAAAAAGATACTTTGTAATCAAACTGCTAAAAAATTACATAGATAAATACAGATAAAGATATAACTATGTAAAGACAGAGGAAAATGTCAAAATAGATGATTACATCGTAGGGACAATATAGATAGTATGGAACCCAATTGTTGTCAATCAGAACACATTTCTGATCATGAATTCTGCCCCCAAATTTGTTGCCTTTCCAACTTACATAAGCACTTATCACATTTTGTACCCATAACTTTTGCAATTTGAGGTCTGACAAGAAAACTAATACCGATTTCTTTTTCCTTCTTCATAATTTCACCAATAGAGATTCTTTCTATCACATGTTCTCAGGAGTAAACATTGAATAATTTGTACACATAGACACAGAGTGTGGAATAATAAACACTGGAGATTGGAGAGGTGGAGGTGTGTGACGGGAGTGAGGGGTGAGAAATACCTGAATGGCCACGATGTCCCCTGCTGAGTGATGGCAACACTAAAAGCCCAGACCTCACCACTGTATATCCATCCATGTAACACAACTATCCAAAGAGACAAAAAAAAGGGAAATGACATTTCTGGTAACTAGTTCTGAGATTCGAAGTTGCCCAAGCCTCTCGGATCTTCTCCTGTCACGACTGCAGCTCTCTTAATATTCTATGAATGCATGAAGTTAAGATGACAGCATTACCATTAATAATATTCTTATTAATGTATACGTATATGTTAAGTCCTTTTTTCACATGCATGCCATGGTATATAGTGATATAACAAATTAGCAAATAAAATTCAGGATGCTGTAGTAATGGGAATGCATGATTCAGAGTGAGATAGAGTTCTAGATGTGTCTAACGAAGGGATTCTTAATCTGGAAAGGAAGCCGGAGACAAATGACATAAACAAAAAGCCTGTTTTGAAGAGTCCCTAGGAAAGGGAAAAATGGGTAACACAAAAAAGTTTAGGCATTGAATGAACTTAAAATCAGCTGGAAGACCAGGCTGTGAGGAAAATGGGAAGTAGAGATGTTGGGAGGTGAATATGGGTCATGATATTACATGGAAGAAGCATAAAGGTAACTGCATTTCATTCTCAAGTGAATGGGAATGTATTTCAAATACATGGGGATGTATTGAATAATTTTGAGCAATTGAATAATATAATAATATTTGAATATTTAAAGCATAACTCTTACAAGGTTACTCTCCCATGGTGATTTTCAGGCTATTTTTCCAATATAGGTAAGTGAATAAAATCTGAATTATTCAAGGAACAACTGGGATCAAAAGCAGTAAAATAAAAACAAGAGATATACAGAAGGTCCACTTGCTAGGAATTGGGAATATGTTCGATTTTGCAGGAGTGGAGAGCTAGAGTCATGGATGTGTCTAACACACCTGCTCTTAATTGATTAACATAGAGAGTACTGGTAGTCTCAGTGAGAGAACAGCTTTGAGAAAATAAAGTAAATAAAGAATTCAGGTTACATACACAGTTGAGAGAGGTGCCTGCAAGAGATATACAAGTATAATATGCAATATGGATCGGAATTTCAGGATAAAGACCACGACAGTAACATAGATGGAGGGAATATGCTCCTTCTAGATGAAGGAAGCAGTGTTGGTGTATATTCTGACAAGTTTGTAATCTCATCACAGGCTAGTAATACAGAGTTGTCTGATTAGCCCTGTAACCAACACAGCTTAGAATTTTCCTTTTTGACCTTAAGGGAACAGCTAGAGTCAGATCAAACCCACTGCTCAGAACTGCTATCAAACTGAAGAAAACATATATTTTAATTAGTTCGCATGCATCAAGGTACAACCAAGGAAGTTAGAATTTGAGGTTTCAATATCAGTTACAGAAAGTAACATAATTAGATGAATGCTACAGGTACTCAGAGTACAGAGCATTTGCTGATTTTTAAGCTATAAATAGACAAAAGGGCAAGACAGAATAGGAAACTAGCTCTTAAGAGGTGAAAGTTCAGGAAGAATTTTTAGTAGCACCACCATGTGTCTGTCTTCTTGGGAGAAGGTTCTGTTCATGTCTCTTGCCCAGGGATTAACTGGGTTGTTCGTTCTCTTGTTGATTTGCTAGAGTTCTTTGTAGATTCTGGTTATTAACCCTTTATCAGATGCATAACGTGGGAATATCTTCTCCCATTCTGAAGGTTTTGTTTTGCTTATTGTGTCCTCAGCTGCACAAAGCTTTTAACCTTGATCAGATATATGTATATCCCACTTACTTAATGGGTACAATATGGGAGTATATAGCACACCTCTAGGGGGAAATACTCAACTACAACTTGGACTTTACCTGACAACCACAAACAATATAACCTAACCATAAACACCCTTGTATTAATCCAAAATTTAAAAAAAAAATTGAGCTTGAACTTGAAAACTCTTTATAGAGTGCTATAAGAACTAAAGGAAATAATGCATCTAAATTTGGAGATGGGAGGAAGGCTTATATGAGAAAAAAGGAAAAGAAAATGTACTTGTTTGGAAGTGTGGAGGCTCAGGAAGATACCGAATGCTATTTATAGTCCTGGGGGCTAACAGAGAAGATATTTTCCAGAAAGAAAGGTCCTATGTCCCAAAATTGCTAAATTATTAAGGACTCTAAAGAAAATGAATAAACCCTTAATTCATATAATTAAGAATTCTTTGTAGAAATCTCTATGAGGTCAAGAGGATAGAAACCATGTTGTTAGGACTGAAGGGAAGTAGCAGAAAGTATTGAGCACGTTTGAAAAGGTTGGTAATGAAAAGGAGACCATATGTTTCTAACATAGTGATTTTTACATGATGATCTTTCACATGATAATTCACTGATCCCTTGACAATTGTTAACTACTCTGAACTCACTAATGAATGAATTAAAAAGTTCTTTAGATTCCGTTTTACCAAATGGAGAGTCCTATACAAATGGGTCAAGAAGGATGATCCTTTCCAAGGTAAAGGATAAATTATATTACAGGAAGTTAATTCTAATTTACATATCTCTAAGCACCATATGATATTGCCAGAGATAAATAACTTAAAGCTGTAAGAGCTTATTTTCTATTTTGTAACTTATAACCTTTTTTCTACTACAAATATGCATTTATTTTAAAATTGAAAAAGGGAAGATGTTACTTGGGTAAAATATTATTTTAACATCCAATATCAGATTCTTTCTAACAGACTGTCATGTACTTTCTGGCTCTCTACGGTTAAAAATATAATTGGCAAGTAAATACCTTTCATTTTCACTCACAAAAGAGGACTTCTCAAAAAGACTTCAGAAGTATACACATGTATTTTCTTGCCTGAGGTTAATTTTCATAGAAAATAAATGGATTATCATCAAAGGTACAAATCTGTGACACTGAAATGACTTTGTCACATTTAAATAAATAAAACAGATTTTTAATGGTACCTTTTTTCACAGAAACTTGATTATTTTCTTTTATTTTATCCCACACAGATTTAAGAGGAGTCTTCTCATGACAAGCACAATAACAAAATTTGTTAATGATATATTATTCAAGCATACACCTTGTTAAATAATTAAAGATTATTCACAGTGACAGCACTTCCAACTCTTGACAAAGGGAAGGTAACCTGTCTTAACCAATGCTTGGTCGAAATCATTATTCTACATGCCAATAATCCCTTGATTGGGCTCATGATTTGGAGAGGTAGGGTGGGGTATGAGGGTGTTATTAAATGCTGTTCCCTTTTTAAACAAAGACAACAGATAAATAAGACCGAAGGAAGGCACAAGAAAACCAAAGTAAATTTCACAGAAGTATAAATTATACAGAAGTATTCCTTTCTTTCATTTCTGTTTTGTTCTGTGCCCTATTTTAACTTTACTAATGGCCTGAAATTCTGGAATTCTTATTACTGATTATTCTCTTTGGAGTAGATTGTTAGCACATATTTTCTGAACTATAAAAAGAAGTTTAATTAGAGGGGAAATATTACAATATTTCTATCTCTGAACTTGCAAATTTCTAGTAAAGCCAAAACTTCATCATTTTTTAATAGTTTTGAAAGTATTTTCCTTCTTTCATTTTGACCCCACTTAGCCGCCTTCAAGTTACGAAGACGCTTCTGCCATACCAAAGAATTTAAAAGCCCCTTATGGAAATGCCTTCCCTAAATCTATACTCAGACCCATCTACCTAAAGCCTTTTAAAATTTACCTGCTCTGGTACATTTTCCCACATACTTGGATAGCTAATCTAGTAAACTAATTCTTCTTCAAATAAATCATTAGTGAGGAACTGGAAATTCTTTTACATATCCTTTCATTGCATTCAGCTCAGTACGCATTTAATGTGAAGCTTGGATGCCAGGCACTGTACCGAAATTCTGAGAACACATAAATGTGCAAGATGAAATCTCTGTCCTCAGTAGTTCACAGACCAGAAAGCTCTCAGGCCAGGAAACAGCGTGTCCTATTCTACACATTATTCAGGAAAGTGTTGAAAAGTATAGTTGCAAAGAAGAAAAAATAGTCATCTCCCTTCATCAGAAAGCCTTTGCTGCCATTTCCACAGATATACTCTTAGAAAATAACAGTCCTGTAGGAGAAGAACAAAGGGGTTTGTGGGTAGGAGGTTCCTGTGGACCTCAAATCACATCACGTGCAAGAGATGTGCTGCCCCTCCAGATACGGGTATCCTCCAAATCTTTGAAAATAACGCTTGCATTTGGACAGGCCCAGTTTTTTGCTATTTTACAGGCAATAGGGGAGAAACATTTTCCACATTTGTATCTTCAAGGCTTAATGGCTGTCAAAGCAGGTGTCAGTGCTCTTTGTAATTATTGCCTTATATTACCTTATAAGGCTGCTTCTGATAAACTGTTTCCCCCCAGCCTGCTGAGGGGGAGAAATATCCCCTGTCCTGTTTTCCTACAATAACAGCTGACAAGTGGGAAGGTCCTAATTCCAGGGCAGTGCTAAGGCAGCACTGTAAACTGTGAGCTGTATGAATGTATAATTATAAAATTCCATATATACCAATAATGTTTTTGTCTTGTATATTGTATCTTATACCTTTTATAGTTGTAGAAGTCAAGCACAACTTGAGTACTGCAATTTTAATAGTTTATTCCTTTCTTAAAAGGTGTATATATTTTTTGTCACTCTGTATTTCCAACATTTCAACCTAACAAATAATGGGGCAACAAACATTCTTTTTTTTTTTTTTTTTTTTTTTTTTTTTTGGATAAACATTTTAAAAAAAAACCCCACAGTATATTTGGTTGGGGGCAACACACACCCCAACACCCACCACTAGGGCTTTAACCAATAAATTTCCACACCCA
>CAUYON010095571.1:0-11165 GCA_963573935.1 Arctocebus calabarensis
GGCGCCTGTAGTCCCAGCTACTTGGGAGGCAGAGGCAAGAGACTCGCTTGAGCCCAGGAATTGGAGGTTGCTATGAGCTGTGATGCCATGGCACTCTACCCAGGGTGACAGCTTGAGGCTCTGTCTCAAAAAAAAAAAAAATCACACTACAGAAGTTTTTTCTTTACCTTTTTGGTAACTGGCCTCCAAGGCGCAGAGATTCTATGCTTTATCCAGATAATCCCTGTGTTGCCTTTATTAGGGTTTTGATTAACTAGAAAAGCTAAACTTCAAAAGGGTTAAGGTTTACACCCACATAACTTCCGGTATTGACTTTAGACTCTTTTGAAAACTGTTACTCTTGGTTAAATGAATGATTTGTAATTCTATTTGGACAAATGTTTTCAGCTTTTGATATTTGACGAAACTTCTAAAATCAAAGTTCTAAACTAAGTCTTTTTGCCCTCAAGCTAGTTTTTAAAGATTAGGGCTCCTGAAAGTCTAAGAGAACTATATTAGGCTTATTTGGTTATGTTAAAACTGTATAGGAAACACGGTCCAATCTGAAATGATGTGTAACTTTCTTTGGATTATGTTTGTATATGTTATTAATGTATTTCAATACTGCAAAATATGTCTTATGTATGTTATCAGTAGCAGTTATGGTTATTATGTTAAATTCTTGAATACCACAAAAAAAAAACTTTATTTACCAATTGTCTCTTTAACTTTTGTCTTCGATAGACAATTATTATTTTACTATAATTAATCTCAGAAAGTGGTATTTTTAAACTGGCTAGGTCTAAAGTTTGCACATTAAGGAAGCTGTGGAAAGGACTGACACTTTTTCTTAAATACAGATTTCTGTTAACTTTAAAGAGCACGTACCATTGGACCAAAACAAAATAAATGTTTAGGACTTTAATTAGAAAGATGAAGAGTCCTTGAGAATTGCTGACTCAACCTCAAACAGAATGGAAATTAATTACATGGGACTGAACTCATTTTTGTGATTTTTATTTGAAATCTTGTTGTTTCTTTTTGTGTTTTACTTTCCAGAAGTCAAGAAAAACTTTCTCTTCCTTTGGAGCTATTGATAGCTTACAATAAAGTATATAGTTGTAAATAAAACTTGAAGCATTTATTTTTCTCTCTCCTTGATTTCTCCAGAATTTGGACATGACAGATAGAGCTCGTGCTGGATGCCTCTGGAAAACCGGTGCCATGAATGATCAAGAAGATTCTGCACAGCAGGCTACTCAAGGTATGAATCCTACCTTCAAAGGGCCGACACTCCAGTCAGAGGAGGAAAACCCACAAAAGGCCATTGCAGTGGAAGAGAAAGTGATGAGTGTTGACTGGACTTTGATTCCCATAAGAAGAGACTTTCTGAGGCCAGGATAAGCTGCCTATGTGGTTTTGCATGCTTGGGATATTGTCTAAGTCAAACTAAGTTGCTATCTTTTGCAATTCAAGAACCTAAGAAAAAATATCAAAGATAAAAATGGCACTGATTTAGCTGGGGACAGTGGCTCATGCCTATAATCCCAGCAATTTGGGAGGCCGAGACGGGAGGATTGCTTGAGGCCAGAAGTACAAAAAGGACACATAACTTAGATTTATTAACAACAACAACAACAAAATCCCACAACCCCCCAAACACATGCACTCAGGTATGTATACACAGTTATACCCCAATTGTCACTCTGGAGTCAGTAGTTACCTTCCTGCCTGACAGGATGGCTTTATTTTGCAGAGTCAAGTGAAAGGAAGCTTTATTTGTTGTTTAAATCCTAAGACATTACATTTGCACATCTTTTGTGAATGAGCACAAAGTCCTGCCCCTTCTCGGCCAGTACTCTCACTGATGACACAGTGAGAATACCACCATCCCGTGCTCCTCCTATTTGTTATTTGAGTTCCGTGTCTGGCATAGTCCTGCCAAAAAAGAAAAGCAAAAAGAAAGTCCTGTTGTGCTAAAATGCGTTTTCAGGCAGATTTAATGGTGAAGACAGAGAGGTGTTAACATCAACCTCCCACATCCATTCTTGTCATTTTTATTCTCACTTTGCAAATCTGTTTTCCTGATTGCTAACATAAAAATGACATTTATTAGTAGCCATTTAGCAGGTAATCCCTAATAAAATTATTAATGACATTAATACCATACCTGTATTATATGCTTACATTCCCTCATCTTCCTGAGTCCCTAGAAATTTGCTATTTTGTAGATCTTAATAAAGGATAGCAAAAGATTGGAAAGAAGCCAAACACCCAGTACAATGGGGAATGCTGAAATAAATTATGAAACCTCTCACCGTAGAATATTATGCAGTTGAAAAAAATGGTGAGGAAGCACTTCATGTCCTGGTACGGAATGATCTCTAAGATACACATATAGTTACCCTCTGCATAGCAATGATTCTTGGTCAATGATGGCCTGTATAGATGATGGTGGCCCCATCTGATGATAGTGGAGCTGCCCTGTGTGGATGTACCCTTTTTAATCATGTATACCGTATTTTTCCTGTACCCTTTCTTTGCATAGAAATGTTTAGACACTCAAATACTTAGCATTGTGCTCCACTCGCCTACAGTATTCAGTACAGTAACATGCTGGAAGTTTGTAGCCTAGGAGGAACAGGCTATATCAGATAGCCTACCTGTGTAGCAGGCTATCTCTTATCTAGATTTGGGCAAGGACGCTATGAAGTTTGATCGATGATGACACATCTAAAGACACAATTCTCAGAAGGTACCCTGTCATTAAGCAACTCATGACTGTATTAAGAAAGACAGCCAAGGCTGGGCATGGTGGCTCATGATGCCTATAATCCTAGCATCCTGGGTGGCCAAGGCAGGTGAATTGCCTGAGCTCAGGAGTTTTGAGACCAGCCTGAGTGAGAGCAAGACCCCATTTCTACTAAAAATAGAGAAACTAGTCAATTGTGGCAGGTGTCTATAGTCCCAGCTACTCAGGAGGCTGAGGCAAGAGGATGGCTTGAGGCCAAGAGTTGGAGGTTTCTATAAGCTATGACATCATGGCACTCTACCAGGTGACATATTGAGACTCTGTTGAAAGAAAGAAAGAAAGAGAGAGAGAGGGAGGGAGGGAGGGAGGGAGGAAGAAAGAAGGGAAGGAGGGAGGGAGGGAGAGAGGGGGGGGAAGAAGGAAGGAAAGAAAGGAAGGAAGGAGGGAGGAAGGGAGGGAGAGAAAGAAAGAAGAAAGAAAGCCAATTGCAGAACAGAGGTTAGAGAATTATTTCACTTTGGACATAAAGGAGATATTAGGACATGTATTCTATCGTAAAAGCATGAAATACTTCTTAAAGATCTATCTAAGAACAAAATAACATATGTTGTTTGTTGGGAGGGAAATTGTGTGGCCAAAAGGCTGGGTAGAGGGGGAAAACTTTCAATGTGTAATACATACTCCCAAGCCCATCAGTGTGTGTTTGCTACATGTGAGGTCATTCTCTTTGCCTAACCATTGTGCAATAATCCACATTTGGAAATTTAACATCAGTATACTATCATCTAATCTAGAGTCCAGATTGAAATTGCAGTTGTCCCAGTAATGGCTTTATAAATGTTTTTTCACAAGTCTAGGCATGTCTTCGTTTATTCAGGCTATTATAAAAAATAATACTATGCAATGAGTGGCTTATAAACAACAGAAATTTATATCTCATGGCTTTGGAGGCTGGAAAGTCCAAGATCAACGTGTTGGCAGATTCAGTATCTGGTGACGGATTTCTGGTTCATGGTCAGTGTCCTTGCTGACCTTCTTGCTCTGACCTTCACCTTCTTCCTGTGCCCTCGCATGGTGAAGGGGTAAGTGGCCTCTCTTAGCCTCTTTTATAAGGACATGATACAGTTTGGATATTTGTCCCCTCCAAAACCCATGTTGAAATTTGATCCCTACTGTCGGGGGTGGTGCCTTGGGGGAGGTGTTTGGGTCATAGGAGTGGATCCTTGTCCTCCTAGCGTACATTACCGGCATCATGTCCTTCAATATCTGGTTCAAAAACAGCCTCATCAGGGGTTCTGGTTAAGTCGGGGAAAGTTGGGAGTGACACTGGGGGATTTGGGATGGATTGCATTCTTATCGATTTGCCTGCTAATTTGTTCCTTCTCAATTTATGTGTCTGGTGAGTTACAGATATGGTTTATTGCCACTTGATTCTCTATTGTTCTTTGCTTCTAATCTATGCTTCTCATGATCTTTACAAGGATTTTTATCTACAATTTTTGTCTCTTAACTTGAGCTTTCATTGTCATAAGTGGTTTTGTGATCATGAGGTTTTTTTTATCTCTTGAGAGACTGGAATTACTTTTTGTGGAATCTCCTCTTCCTTTTTTTAGATACTCTGTCTCCTCCATCATCTTAGTTTTCTGTCCAGATGTAGAAGCCATAGATTTATTTAAAAAACAGACATCCTTGACTAGATTGAGAAAGTCCCCTTCTATTTCAATACTTTTCATGAGAGTTTTTTTTTATATTCATAGCGTTTGTTTTTGTAGAGTTTTTTAACTTCTCTTGCTATGATGATTTTTCTCTTCAGTGTCATGAATGACATTGATTTTTCAAATGTTAGACTGACTCTGCATTTTTGGGATAACCCTAAGTTGCATGCATTATCCTTTTTGTATATGAGTAGAATTGATTTGCTAATATTTATGTTAATGAGAAATAGTCATCTGTAGTTTTCTTTTCATAGAATGACTTGGTTTTTCTTATCAGGATAATACTGACATCATGAAATGTTACAGGAAGTGTTCCCTCCACCTCTTTTTTTGAAAGTGTGAGTATGAGATTGGTGGTGTTATTTTTTTCCTTACATATTTTGGTAGACTTCACCAGGGAAGCCATCTGGGTTGGTGCTTCCTTTGTGAAAAGATTTGTTTTTTTAAATCAGAAAGAATTCAATTTCTTTCATATATATAGTATCATTTAGATTATCTCTTTTTCTTCTGTTAGTTTTTGTAATTTGCTTCTTTTTTTAAGCAGAAATCACTTTTTATATTTAGTGTTATTAATTAGAATTCTCTTGACTGAGGGAGCCTGTGTAATTTGCTTCTTTTAAGGAATAGGTAATTTCATTGTGTTCATAAATTATTGAAATTATTATTCATTTATGTTATTCCTTTCTATCATTTGAATATTCATAGGACATGGTTATATCTCCCCTTTAACTCCTGATATTGGTAATTTTTGTTTTCTCTTGATCAGTCTAAAGCAGTGGTTCTCAACCTTCCTAATGCCACAATGTATTTTCATTGTTTAAAAGGGGTTGTGACCCACAGGTTGAGAACCGCTGGTCTAAAGGTTTATCAATTTTTTTTAAATTGTTTTATTTATTTATTTATGAATTTTGCAGTTTTTGGCCAGGGCCGGGTTTGAACCCGCCACCTGTGGTACATGGGGCTGGTGCCCTACTCCTTAAGCCACAGGCACCACCCCTATCATTTTTATTATTTTTAAAAGATAGAGCTTTGGGTTTAACTGGTTTATCTTTACTGTTTGGCCATTTTTTATTACATTATTCTTGTTCATTTCCCCCTTTTCTTCTATTTATCTTGGGTTTACACTGTTCTTTTCTTTCTAGTCCTAAATATGTAAGCTGAGATGATCACTTTTAGACCGTCCTTCTTTTTCTAACCATTGCTTCGTGGATTCTACAAATAAATGTGTTTTCCCCCTTGGCAATCCTGATGGTTCTGTTCCTGGAGGGCACAGGCATTTCAATGCTCCTGCAGCTGAAGCCACCTGAATCATGGCCCCTTGTCAGATTTTTTTGTTATTAAATCATAACTACACACATTAATGCATTTATGTGGTACAATGTGCTGATTTTATATACACTTTGGAATGCTTACATCAAACTGGTTAACATAGCCTTCACCTCAGTTATTGTGTTAAGACATTTATACTCTACTCATAATGTATTTGACATGTACCCTTGTAATATACACCCTAGGTGAGGTCCCAAGGATTTGCGATCATGAAGTTCTGGATGATTTAAATCCAATGAAATGGATTGGATTTTTAGGTAATTTCTTATTGAACCTACCAATTGTATCCTTCTAAGTAATGAAGCCTAGCGCAGTTAACCAAACACTGGGGGAAGGAAGGTTTGTGTTTCATCTCTTTTACTCTTTCCTGCATCAGGAGAATCATGGGGCAAAGGGCTCAGCCGTCAATGCCTTTTCTCTCCTATTCTTCTGCACGTGAAACAGCAGATGCTCTGGGTATGCCCAAGTTTGTTGGCAAGCAGGAAGTTAGACTCTCTCTTCAGATTCAGCAGTTTTGTTAGAAAAATTGGTTTCTGGATTTGGTTCCATGGATGATATCATGGCTGATAGGGCAGCATGGATGAAGAACTGAAAACATATTGAAGTGAGGATAAAGAGTATTTTAAGTGATATCAGAAATCCGATTTGATGAAATAGAGGTAAATTCTTTTCACTTCATTTTTCCCCAATTCCATTTAAAAACAAGTGATCTTTTATTATAATAGCAGATGTTTTTGTAGCAATGGGCATTTGATACATTCGCTTTTCTGGGCTTTCCTGGCAGGGATACAGCTTCAGCTAAGAGATGTGACTGGTTTCTCTGAGGCAAGTTAGTGTTAAATGTGGTCCCAAGATATGGGGAGAGATGAATAACCTGATAGTCTGCAGCTGTAAGAAACTTTACTGTTACTCTCCATATATATTAAATTTATGCATCTTTTTGAAAGAAACAGATTTTCACTTCCAGTTAGGCTACAGAAACTTTCAAGAAACTATTACTCTCACTGTAATAATGTCTCTGTGTTGGATAAGCTACAAAAATCATTGCTAAAAAAACACCAGAGAGCTGAGGATAAAGAAGTTAAAATAAACCCTATGCCAGAGTGGAAAGAGCTCTTGCTAGGAAAGCGAGACTCAGGGATGCTTCCATCAGAGGAGTCTGGCAGATGCAAGAGCAAACCCATTATAGACAGGGCCGTTTTGCAAATGCAAAGGGAAATCAGTTGAACTTTTAATAAATTTTCATGAGCTGGCTTGATGTATTCAAACTGTCACAAGTCTCAAATGCAAAATAGTATCCATATAACAATTCTCCTTTGTAGGGTCTTTACCAACTTCATGGTCAGGTCCCCATGAAAGTTAAGGATAGGAAAGGAGGGTGGAGAGATTTCCTTAGGAGCACGTACTCATCAAGTCTTCCTAAGACTTTACTGAACACGTGGCAGCAGCAGGGACAGGGAAGGAGGCTGAAGAGAGACCCTTCGGGGCGCACCTGCCCATCAGTGTTTTCTTTTTTAAATTAGAAAATAACTACAAGTAGAGGATATGTAAAAAAAATCAAGAAGATGTAATGAACGACCAAGAGAAAAACAGCCAATAAAACCAGGAATGACCTAGATCAGTGGTTCTCAATCTTCCTAATGCCACGGCCCTTTAACACAGTTCCTGTGGGTTGCGACCCACAGGTTGAGAACCGCTGACCTAGATATTAGAATCAGCAGACAGAAACTTTAAGATAAACATCACAACCCTGTTAAAGTGTTCATAAAAACGGCTTGGCGCCTGTGGCTCAACGGGCGAAGGCGCCAGCCACGTACACCTGAGCTGGCGGGTTCGAATCCAGCCCGGGCCTGCCAAACAACAATGACGGCTGCAACCAAAAAATGGCGGGGGGTTGTGATGGGTGCCTGTAGTCCCAGCTACTTGGGAGGTGGAGGCAGGAGACTCACTTGAGCCTAAGAATTGGAGGATGCTGTGAGCAGTGATGCCATGGCACTCTACCCAGGGTGACAGCTTGAGGTTCTGTCTCAAAAAAAAATAAAAATAAAAATAAAGTGTTCATAAATACACTGAGCAAAATGTGTCCACAAATTCAAAATTTCAGCAGAGAATTTGAAATGCTCCAAAAGAATAAAATGGAAATTCTAGTATGGACATGAAAAATTTATTTGAAAGACTTAGCAGACTGAATTGAGCAGAAAGAAAGATCAGTAAGCCTGAAGACAGATTAACAAAATACGTCCAAACTGATCCATCAAGACAGATAAGTTAAACTAAATAAAAAAGTTAAGAAAAACAGTGTCAGGGAACTGTAGGACAACACCAAATGATATATTTGTAATGGAAGTCCCTAAAAAAGAGGAGAGAGAAAATATTTGAAAAAATATTGGAAAAATTATGCCTAAGAATTTCCAAAAATTGATTCAAAAAATTGTAAATTCATAGATCTGAGAAGCTTAGGAAAACTCAAGCAGCATGAATACAAAGAAAACCACACCAAAGCACATCATGGTCAAATTGTTGGAAACCAATAGTAAAGAGACTATTTTAAGCACCATTGGAAAAAAGGGGCAGATACATTTAAGGATGTAACAGTAAGAATGATGCCTGAATTCTCATTAAAAACAGTGGAATCCCCAGAAGACAATGTAATGACTTTTAAAAAATGTTGAAAGAAAAAAAAATTCAAAATTTATACTAATGTTAACAGAAAAAGAGACATATATGAGGTTTATACTCTGGAAAAAGGAGAGTTTTACTTCTTGTGAAGGGTTTTCAGCTCGCAGTAGTCATTCTGATCCTGGCCAGTTGGAAAACACAGTTTCTATTTGGGGGCCCAAAACGGCCACACATAAACCCTTTTCCTTCTTTCTCCTCCCCCACCTCCACCAAGACAAAGACACAAAGGATCTGGCTAGCCCCATCCCCCAAGAACACTGTGCCAATAGACCCTAACTTCGCAGGCAAGCTGTGGAATTTGCTCACCCTCTACAGCCCCATATAAAGGGGTCTGTAACTGCCTCTGGGCTCAGATACCACCTTTGCACTGCCCAGGTGGGCCACCCTCCTGTTCAATAAACCTAGCCTGAACATCTCCACGGCAACCTAGTTCTGCATCCATTGTTTACAACTATCCCTTTCTGCCACAAGCCAGACTATAAATTTCAGTGTTTCAAAGTAATGCCCTCTATGCATTTTGTACACAGAGCCAGACTTAGACCATTTTGCTAAGGGCTTTCAACACTCCTTTAAGCTCAGCTGAAAGCTGCAAAGTTTAGCACAAAAGTTTAGCTGTGGTTTATCCTGTGAAACCACAGCTCTCCCTCGTAAGCACTCCCCTTACCCTATAGATCTAACCTTGCAGGTGTTGGCTTTTATGAAACTTGGCTTTCGTTAAGGACCTCTCCTCCCCTACCGAAAGCATCTTATAAAAAGTTTGTACCCCTGCTTCTGGGTGTCGAGAGACTTTGAGGCATAAGCCCACTCTTGATGCCGGCCCATAAAGGACCCCGCTTCCTTCAGACTCAGTATGCTGGGCGTTTCTCTATTCCACTCACCTCGGTTATAACAGACAAAAAGATCAGGATTTTATACTGCGTGAGATGGCTAAATATACATATTTAACAAGCTATAGGAGGAGTCATGAACATTTATGGAAAGAAAACATGTACATGTGTGATTTTGCTGTGTACCTGACATCCCACTATGGCTGAGAACTCAGGGGGTTTGGAGGTTTTTTTAGAGATAGGGTCTCACTCTGTTGTCCAGGCTAGAGTGCCATGGCCTCAGCCTAGCTCACCGCAACCTAAAACTCCTGGGCTCAAGTGATCCTTCTGCCTCAGACTCTCCAGTACCTGAGTCTACAGGTGACCACCACATCGCCCGTCTAATTTTTCTATTCTTAGTAGAGATGGGGTCTCACTCTTGTTCAGGATGCTCTTGAATTCTTGATCTTAAGTGATCCACCTACCTAAGCCTCCTACAGTGCTCGGATTACAGATGTGAGCCACCATGCCCAGCTGGAACTCAATGTGAAGGTTTTTCTGGGGTCCTCTTGGGCCAGACGGGTCCTTACCATTAGTGGGGAGTTTAGGATTTTATTTTTTAGTTCCACCGTCCCCCCTTTTGACGTGCCTAAGGTAGCAGTGACGACCAAACTCAATTTTGTCTAATCATTGACAGGGTGGTGTGGTTATTTGTCCTAAGTCTATTTAGCCCCGCAAGGGGACCCCCTATCGCTAGAGGAGATTTAGAGCCATAAAAACTTACAGCCAATTAAACACTTTGAGCCAGATTTTTTTGTACAGATGGTAGTCTTGAATTCCCAGTCTCACTTTGGAGTGAGTGTGGACAGGTACTCATTAGCCCCTTAAAACCTTTTAAGCAATAGTGTTGAAAGCTAAAAGCCAAAACAAGGCTTTGAAATTAACTGATCTACAATATATAACTATTGCAAGATTTTGTTTTTTTCTTTTCTTTCTTTTTTTTTTTTTTTTTTAAGATAGTGTCTCACTCTGTTGCCTAGGCTAGGGTGCCATGGCATCATCCTAGCTCACAGTAACCTCAAACCCCTGGGGTTCATCAATCCTCCTATCTCAGCCTCCTGAGTGGCTGGGACTATAGGCACCTGTCACAACACGTGGCTAATTTTTCCACTTTTAGTAGAGATGGCCTCTCACTCTTGTTCAGGCTGGTCTTCAACTCTCAACCTCAAGTGAGTCTTCTGCCTTGACCTCCCAGACTGTTAGGATTACAGGTATAAGCCACCATGCCCAGCCCAGAAGTAAATACTTAGTAATGTTTTAGTACATGTCTATCTTTTTTTCCTGTGTGTTTAATTATAAAAATTCTAAAATATATACAGTTTTATATTCTGCTTCTTAAAATCATATTATAAGTATTTTTACTCATAATTCAAAATTTCACGAAAAATGATTTCATTGGCTTTGTTGTATTTCAACATAATTGTATCCAAATTTGTTTAGGCCTTTTCCTGTTATTGAATTTTTAACACAAATGATAATTTTTCTTTACATCTACTATGATTAGCCCCTTTATACATAAATATTCATCTGGATTTCTGAATAGTTCCTTAAGACTGGTTCTCCACAGTGGAATTACTAGGACAAAGGGTGTGATTAGGAATGTTACTTTGAGAATGAGAGAACTACACAGAAGCCAAATCTGTCTATTTGCCAAATAGTTGTTAGTGCATTCGAGGCTATTTTCTTTTTCTTTTCTTTCTTTTCTTTTTTTTTTGAGACAGAGCCTCAAGCTGTCACCCTGGATAGAGTGCTGTGGCATCACAGCTCATAGCAACCTCCAATTCCTGGGCTCAAGCGAGTCTCTTGCCTCTGCCTCCCAAGTAGCTGGGACTACAGGCGCCCACC
>CAUYON010095572.1:0-19008 GCA_963573935.1 Arctocebus calabarensis
ATTTCTACTTCTTTTAAATCTCTGTAACGTTCTTTATTAGAAGCTCCAGCCCTCCACCTTCCTGATCTTTCTCGCCACCTCCTCCTACATGTCACAGAAAACCGTGAGTTAACTCTCAGTGTGATTAAACATCAGCTGAGCCCCACCTATGCTCCAGTTGCTTATCTCTCAAAACATTTAGATCACATTGTTCAAAGTTCGGCCCCTTGTCTCAAGGCGTTAGCAGCTGCAGTTACTCTAATACAAGAATCAAAGAAACTCACTTTCGGTTCCCTACTACTATCCTGTCCCCTCATTCTCTATCTGATCTTTTAACATACAAAAATCTTCAAACCCTACCACCATGCCATATTCTTAATCTTCAAACCTCTCTCTTATCTAACCCATCATTATCTTTGAACACATATCCCACACTAAATCCTACATCCCTCTTACCTTCTCCCTCTGACTTGTCACCCACTCATGATTGCCTTCAAACACTAAACACTCTTCTCCTTTACCTCTCCAACATACAAGAAAGACTGTGCAGCACATATGGCTGCTCTCCAAAACTCATCTCCTGATATCTCCTCTCACCTCTTACTTGTTTCTACTCCTATTGTCACTACAGTAAATGACACAAATCAACCTCCCACTCATGACCTCCTCATCTATCTCCACAAGTTATTTCACCCCAACTCTCAGACTTTGCTACAATTCCTCAAAACTTTCTTTCCTCTCTCACAAATACATTCAGAGTTTCTAAAATCTACCAGCGCTCCGACCCACAAACAAAGTCTCGCCTCCCACACTTTCCAACTCACCAGGCTAAAAAAAAAAACTTCTTCCTAAAACAAACTAACAACTTAATTTTACACACATGCCTACCACTATTGCCTCTATCATATTCAAAGACATTATTCCCTACTTTAAAATCCCCTATTATTTACAGTCTAACAATGCACCTAAATTCACCTCCACCATTTCTCAAACCTTAACTACATGCCTACATTCCCTACCAAAAAAACCCTCCAACCTCTCTCTTCTTAAGTTAATGTTTTTTCTTTGTAAATAAGTCAAAAATCATCACTAACAAAGTCCAATCATTCCAAAAAAACCTCAAACTCTAAAAAAACAATATAAATCAGAGTCATCAAGTTTCTCCTCTTAGTTCACTCAAAACCCACTCTAGGTTACACTTCTACCCTTCCTCACATCTATAATTATCATCCTTAAACTAATGGCTATGGGTCCATACACAACTCGTTTTATTCAATCTCAACTCTCAAAGTTGTCTTAACAGGTAACTACTCAGTTGATACTACAAACCTGCACCCCAAATACAGCTCCCAACCTGGAAAAAGAAACTATTCTTCATGAATGGACTACATTCTACTCCAGGCCATAAGAATTTCCTGAACACCACTTCTAAACAGCCACCACTTACATCATCCCAACGAAAAATCATAATCACCCTCTAGTTGGCCAATTAAAAAACTACGTGACCCTCTCAGCAGGAAGAAGCTACAGAAGAAAGAACTTGATGTCCCCTATCCCCAGGCTAACTCTCTATTTTTAACATATCGAGAAGGGAGAAATGTTAGATAATTGCACAACTTCATCTCCCTATCCCAATTATCCACTGAAAAGCTCAAACTTACGGCTCACCTCCTACGGATCTTCCTGCCAGAGCAGTAACACCTTATTGGCTGTTCTACCATCCTGACACCTCCCCTAACCGAACCTATATAAGATGCCCTGTCTTTTGTTCTCTCTCTTCTCTCTCTCTCCCCCTTTCTCCCCTGTGTGTCTTGTGTGTCTCTCTCTCTACCTTCTCTCCCCTCCTCTCTTCCCCCATCTCTCTTTCTCTCTCTCTCCCTCTTTTCCCTCCTCCTTAATGCTGCTCTGCAGCATCCCTCACCAATAAAGACCTTTCATACAAGCCTTGGTGGTCTGTGAGGTTTATGCTGGTCGGGTGCCCCCCCTTCACTTGCCTCTGCATCTCTGAGCAGTTAGTCTCATGGTCAGCAACAGTGGAGGTAGGAGTTGCTCCTTACAATTTTGGATTTGCTTGAATTAACCCACCTACAATCCTACCACTGCTGCCAGTCATAGTGTTGCCAAAAATGGGTTAAATAATGGTGCTACTTATCACTAATCTTTCCTAAATGTAACTATGACACACATTAGTTTACATGTTTAATATTAGCAGTCTTTCTGGTCTTTATTAGCAGTTAAGTACATTTCTTAGACCAGAAAATCCATAGGAACTTCATTGTTATTTACACCTGTATCAATTAGCCTTTGGTATAATTGGTGTTGCTACACATGGTTTTGCTTCTAGTCACAGTTTCCAAGAACCTATGAACAATGTTAAATGAGGATTTACTGTCTGTGTGAAATGCAACCATGTGAAGTGTAATAAAATGAGGTATGCCTTTATTCTTCTGCTTCGTTTTACTTTTTGTAATTCTTACAGAATAAATTGAAGAAAGGAATAGACAAATACATGTGCTCTTAACCACGTGAATCTTACCCCACTCCTTGCTGTTGGTAGAAAAGAAGCCACGCTCAGTAAACTAATTTAATGAGGTTTATTCTGAGCCAAACTTGAAGACCATGACCTGGAGTCACACCCAATAAGACTCGAGCCAGTCGACTCCTGGTGGCAGGGTTACAGTTTGGTTGTATACGTTTCAGGGAAACAGCAATTACAGGAGAGATCCTAACACAATACCTGGATAATATACATTGGTTTGGCCCCACAAGTGTAACATCTGGAAGTGGGGGGGGGGTTCTTGGCTGAAAGAGTTAGGTTTTGTTTAAAAGACTAGGAGTCAGTGGAAAAGTATACTTAAGATAAAGGGTCTGTTAATTAGAGATTAAGTACTAGACAGACTCCAGTGGTTTCTTATACATACAGAGGACCTGCAGGTAGGTCTTGAATAGCCTTAGACCTGTTAGTGAATCACAAAGGAAGTCTCTAAGAAGGGAAAAGAGGAAGATGAGGACTTCTGATCTCCTTTCTCACCGCTAGCAGTTCAGTTTTAGGGATCCTCTTGGCAAAGAGAAGTTCAGTTAATCAGCCAGTTAGGGACAGCCTTAAGATTTTATTTTAATTCACATTGTGATAAGGAAATACTAGCTCTACATTATTGCTGGTTCTAGCACATACTTGAATTAATGAGATTACAGTCTAAATAATACATTCCTGTTAGTTTCTCTGCAGTCTTATTTAACACTAAGGACACCAGCACATTCTGACATTCTAATTAGAGGGCTGAGGTTTCCAAAAGCAATGGGACCAGCAGGGGAAACTTCCAGGGTCTGGCTTTTTCAGATGAAACTTCTCTTAATTAATTGGTATCTATCAACGCATTAAAATGTTGGTAAATGAAAAAAATGAAATGATTAAGTGGAGAATGACCGTGTGATGATTCAATTGAATTATGACCTTTTTGTAGTCTTGCATTCACTCAAGATTTTCAGTTTATTTTATTATTTATCAAAGCAAGAAGTGTTTACCCCTCCAGGACATTGCTTAGTTTTCAGAACAAGGTATCAAGGTATTCTTATGTAATGGCTATCTTCAAACTGTAATTCCATATGTTTTGTTTCTTTAATATTTCAAAACATCAACTTATCTGTAAGAAATAAAAGTCATTTTTCAAATGCTCCCTTTCTGTTTGGACATTTATTTACTATTGAAAATGACACATCTTCCCCAGGTATTTTTCTTACTGGCACAGGTAGCATACATTTGGTAGCTTTAATTAGATTATGAGTGGTCTTTCCAAAAGGAAGTTAGTTTTCATCATTACAAAGCAATACTCATAAAGAGGAAAAATTGACACTCAGAATTATTTTATTTCTTCAAGCTTTCATAACATTATTAAGAATGTACTTATACTAGGCTTCAGCCTAATGACAGGATAATGCTTGCTAAATAAACGTAATTACCAATTTATCTTAAACATTAACTGCAAAATACTATGAAGAAGTCCCTCTTAGGCACTTTTCTTAGACAAAGGTATTTGTCATAATTGTCATTGTACTGCAAAGTTATGAATCCTGATATGTTTCTTCAGCAGAAATTCCTGAATAGTACAAATAATTTCTAATCCATTTTTTTTATTGTACTTTGGGGGTATACAAAAATTTATAAGATTCTGCACTGCCTTCAATTACTACAAATTGCTATTCCCATATTTAGCACCAAGAATATCTTGTTATAATCTGACTGTTAATGTCAACTTTTGATATTCTTATAGGTTTCCTAAAATATTTTGAAATTTAAAAAAATCAGAAATTACAGGTTAGAGAATACAGCAGATGTCAAAATTTTATTCTCTTCTGTAATCTGGCAAAACTCCCAACAATATGGGAAATTGCTTTTGTAAGTCAAGTCAATACTTAATGCATTTTGGATCAACTTCCATTTTAAATCATACCAGAAGTAAATCACATCAACTTTCTAAAAAGACTTCAACTCATTCAAGGTCAGAAACCCATGGTATTTGATGCTTGATATACCATGCTCCACTACACTTCCTGGCACACAGTTGTGAGTGAATCGAAACAGAATTTAGCATGTAATGCTTAATCCCCATCCCTGCTCCACCCTCCAGGGAAACTTAAAATTCTGTAATAAGATTTTGAAGGATCCCAGCAGGCCTCTAAATGGACTCAGGCTGCATATATTTTGTGAAGTAAGTAATAATTGATTTTTAATAAAAGATATGACCTTTATTCTCTAATGTACCTGAGATCATTTAAGATTTTTATCCTCAAAAGACACAGACTTCAAGGAGATACTAGTTTCGGCCTGTTTCAAAAATGAAACTTTGCCCTTAACTTGATGTCTCAATGACTTCAGGTTCATACATTCACTTTTCAGGCCACATAATTTGATAAAACTTAGTTTTTGCTATTTACTGAAAACTATTATATAAATAGCTAAAATATCTTAAAATTTATAACTTTTAATACAAATGGATGGTCCCACATTTTATTCCTTAAAAGATGAATTTTTTGAAAGTACAATTTAAAAGTAGAATTTTTTAAAAATAAGATCAATTTTCAACTATTTATTTCATAATCCAGAATTTTTTAAATATATATGTATGGATCCGATACAATTTCATTCACTATGTGTTTTATCCTTTTATGTAATTTTATAAAAATGGCATGTGTTTATTTATTGCTTAGAATAAGAATTAAAAAAATTATGATGTAAAAGTAGTGTTTAAAAAATAAAATCACTCTTCTCATCTGTTTATAAAGCAGAGTTGAGAAAATATGTAAGAAATACATGTATAGATTATTCTATGATGTGTGTGTGTGTTGGGGGTGTGTGTGCACAGACATGTATATATTTCAAGTTAGTATGTTTTTATGGCAAACCTTTACAAGTTGAACTGGAAATTTAAACAGAAGACATTTAACAGCTTTTGCTTATAATACTAAATAAGCAAAACATTGTTTATTTCCTGAATTGATAAACAACATAATTTACAATTGGACATAAAAAATCAGGAAAGGCAGGCATTTTGCTTTGTATGTACACTGTGTATATATATTTATAATCTTTAAAACAAACTCACGTCACAAATTGTATGAAAACATTAGATAATATGGTTTATTAATTAATCACTAAAGGAAGCAACAATATGTTCTGGTGCCCAAATCATACGCTTTAACAAACACTATGCAAACTGTATGTGTATACACATATATACTCATATATAAATATATATACTCACGCAAACACTATATATGTAATAAATGTACAAGAAACAGTATTATATGTTATTTTCTTTAGATTGTATCCTAGTATGTATGTTATTAATGTTTAAAACATCTATTTTACCTGCTCTTTGTAGTAATGTCATATTCAGGTCAAGCAGAAGAAACCAGGAGGAGATGAGGTCGCTTGGCTTTCCCTTTGAAGACAGGAGGTCGGAGAGAGTAAGATATTGTGGAAGACTGACTCTTACAAACAAAAGCTAGAGCAGAAACCAAATAGTTCGTAATTCTGTGTCACAAAAGTATTACAGGATAAGAAAGTACAGATTGCCCATAGAATTTTAAAAATTTTGCAACACACACCCATGTTTACTGTTTTTGATTTTCCTTGTATGCTGAGTAGAAAAAAAATAAACCAAAAATTTTAATATTGACTTTATGTTTGAAATGACATAGATATATTTCAGTTAGCAACCAGACTTGGATCAAAAGCAAGAAAACTGTAAGGTAGCATTTCTATAATAGCTATTTAAATGTAATTTATAGGTTTTGATTTTGATTTTAGTTTTATTATCATTACAATCTTTAATATATTGTCATGTGATTACCATACTCAAATCTGTTGCTGTGTTTTTATTCACAGAGAATCCTAATTCTGTTAATGTAATATGTTCAGGATAATGAATAAAGTGTGGAAGTAAAATGGTATGTGAATAATGCCTTTATACTAAGCAAGGCAAATTTTTGATTATAATATTAAATTAATTGTGGACTAAGTTTAACAAAGAAAATGTGATAAAATTAAGCAATCATACAATATGTCATCTATGGAATAGATGAAACCAAAATATCCCATATTACAGTAATCAGTTTCATTGTTCTCATTGTCATGGGTGAATTGCCCTGCTTACAGACAATCAATCACCAAATAGCATATATTTTACCTCTGAAGTACCACTCACCTGTTTCCTCCTCCCCATCCTTTTTATCAGTATCAACATCATGCTAGGGGGGTGGCATGCTCCTGTCTGGCCTACATTCCGTGGCTCTTACACGGTCTGTATCAGTTTCCAAAGTCCAAGGTGAGTGTTTTTCACAGAAAATGTGCAAACAGAAACTTCTTCTTTTTTTTGAGACAGTCTCACTATGTTGTCCGCGGTAGAGAGCTGTGGCATCACAGCTCACAGCAACATCAAACTCTTGGGCTTAAGTGATTCTCTTGACTCAGCCTCCTGAGTAGCTGGGTCTACAGGTGCTGGCCACAATGCCTGGTTATTTTTCTGTTGCAGTTGTCATTGTTGCCTGGCCCGGGCCAGATTTGAACCTGCCAGTGGGTGTGGCTGGTGCTCTACCCACTGAGCTACTGGTGCCACCAGAAACTTCTTTATATGACTCCATGAAAACAAACTTCCATCAATTTCTTAATGCTCTAAACATAAATACCATGAAATATGAGGTAGCCCCTTGAGCACTCATGATCTAGGACTTGAACTAATTCCTTCTGTCCCAGCCTCATTCCTAGCAAGTCACAAATAATTCTCTGTATTTCAACCACAGAATCCTTCTTTTTGGATTTCCCTGTTACAATAATCTTCCTAAAGTCTGTCTGTACAATTTATACAAATCCTCTTTTAGCTCTTGCATCAATTCTATTGTTTCACTGAAAATTTCTATACGCCCTCAAAGTGAAGTTCATATTATGCAACTCTATAATACAATGTAGATTTCCTTTATAGTATTTATCAAAGTTTATGATTAGATAGTTACTGAATTATTCATTGCTAAATTATTTCTCAAAAATATAGGTTTTAATTTTGCTCCTTCTTGTATCCATATACACACACATGGAGTCCAGAACAAATTCTTTTTTTTTTTTTTTTTGGCTGGGGCTGGGTTTGAAACTGCCACCTCTGGTACATGGGGCCAGCGCCCTACTCCTTCAACCACAGGCATCTCCCCAGAACAAATTCTGTCACAAGAATCAAAGAATTGACTGTGTTACCAAATTAATTTTGTACATGTGAATTTTATTTACATATAATTTGCATTCAATTTGAAAATATATTTCAATTTTATCACTCTCAATGACAGATCTGGATTCAAGTAGATAACAAATAAGAGGAATACAAGTTGAGTCTAAGGCTCTTCATAATAAATAGATGAGATCATAGAGAATTGACGTGATCACTTTATTTTAAAAACAATTTTTAGCGCTATCCATAATCTACTATGACCTTAGTAAAAAACATTTTTTATTTAAAAATGAAAGCATAGTACTCAGTAGTAGTGTTAAAAATTAGGAAATTAAATTCCAATCATGTCACTGTCAGAAAGTCCAAATGACTCTCTGAAATAGAATGTCAGTATAAAAATAAAACGTAGGAGAAACGGAAAGGCAGACAACCTTCAGGAAGTGCTGTGATGTTTGAGCTCATTTTCATTGCCTTTTAGCTTATCTTGAACCGGCCTGTATTTGCATCTGACACCAACTGTGGAGAAGGCCAAACTTCACAGGTTTCACAAACTTTCACGGACCAGCCTCCACCACACTGACTTTATTTCAGAGCCTGAGAGTTTGAGGGTCTTTCAATCGTCATACATGACAGACCCTGAGAGTTTGAGGGTCTTTCAAACAGTCATACATGACAAACTGGCTACAAATTTGGGGGTTCACACTACCCACTCAGATTTGGTAATTCATCAGAAAAACAAATGTTGGAAAGTTATACTTAATACTGCATTTTAAAAATAATTTTCACTTCTGAAGCAGTTTTAATTTCACAATAAAAGTGAGCTGAATGTACACAAATTCCCATGTATCATCTGACTCCATGTTTAGCCTCCCCCAGTATCAAAATCCTGCCTTGCATTGATACATTTGTTATAATTGATAAGACTGAATGGAAACATTATTAGAGCCCACAGTTTACTTTAAAGTGAATGCTATTGCATATTCCATGGGTTTTTGAAAAGTACATATTCATCATTATCGTATCATAGACAATGTAATAAATTTCATTTGCTTTTTTTCCTTTTGAAATGAGTATGCTACTGAAATATTCTAAAATATAGATTGGATACGCAAGAGGGAAACACTCTGAAAGATAAATAATATAATATCATTATAGCATCATACATAGTACACAGCATAATATTCTAATGTGCACATTAACTTTTTATTAAAATTCATAGAAATCTCTGTCTTCCAAGTATTTCTCCTTTGCTTCCTTTTAAATGCTCACAACTACTACACAGCTACTGATTTTTAACTCTGTCCATAATTTTGCCCTTTGTAGAATGTTATATCCTTGGAGAAATATTGTATGTACAACTCTCAAATCAGCTTCTTTCACTTAGAAATATGTATTGTCTGTAGGGTTCTTCCATGTCTTTATATAGCATAATAGCTTAAATTATTTTCCTGCAGAATAATATTCCATTGTCTGGATGTAACACAGTTCTTTTCATTTATCTGATTTTTTATTTAATCTTTTTACCCACCAAAGGACATTTTGGCTACTTCCAAATTTTGGCAATCATGAATAAAGCTGCTCTAACATTCATGTACAGAGATCCGTGTGGACATAAGTTTTCAACTCCTTTCTGTAAATATCAAGAAACATAATTGGTGGATCTTATGGTAAAGTATTTTTAGTTTTTATAAGGAACCAGAAAATTGTATTTCAAAGGGGCTGTACCATTCTGCATTTCCACCAGCAATAAATGAGATTTATTTACCGGTCCTCCACATCCTCCTCAACATTTGGCAGTGTCAGGATTCTGAATTTTGGCCATTCCAATAGGTGTGTAATAGTATCTGATTATTTAATTGCAATTCTCTCACGGCATATGATATCACACTCCTGTTCATATGTATGTTTGCCATGTGTATATCTTCCTTGCTCAGGTGTTTGTTAGGTACTTTGCTCATTTTTTGTAAAAAAAAAAAAAAAAAGGTTGTTAATTTTCTTATTACTGAATTTTAAGAGTTATTGGTATATTTTGGGTAACAGTCTTCTCAGATAATTTTTGCAAGCATTTTCTCCCAGACTGTAGTTTATCTTCTTATTCTGTTGGTACTGCATTTTGCAGAATAGAAATTTGTAATACTACTGAAGTTCAGATTGTCTTTGTTTTTTCTTTCGTGTGTTATTCCTTTGATATTATATATAAAAAGTAACCAACAGGCTCAAAGCCACTTAAGATTTCTCTTATGTTATCACCAAGGCATTTTATACTTTTTTCCTCTTATATTTAGGCTTTGAGATAACTCAAAAGTTATATATTTATATAACTTATAAGTTATATTTATTTTGAGATAACTTTTGTAAAGGGTATAAGGCCTGTGTCTAGATTCCTATTTTTTTCTTTTTGGAAGTTGATTTCCAGTTATTTTAGTATCACTTGTTCAAAGACTATTTCTGCTTTATTATATTGTTTTTGTTCCTATGAGAATATCAGCTGAATATATGCATGGGGATCTATTTCTGGGCTCCTGATTCTGTCCCCTGGTTCTATTCGTCTATTCTTTTTCCAATACCACATTGTCTTAACTACTGTAGATTTACAGTAATTGTTGAAGTTGGGGAATACACTCTGTGCCATGTCTTTTCGCTTTCAAAATTGCATTGGCTATCCTGTGTAGTTGGTCTCCATGTGAACTTCAGGATTTGTCCTTCAATGCACACAAAATAGCTTTCTAGATTTTTGACCAGTATTGGATTGAATCACTAGATTAATTTGGGAAGCATTGACATCTTGACAATATTAACTTCTTTTATCCAAGAACATAGACTCTGTCTTCATTTATATAATTCTTTGAACTTTTGTTGGAGTTTTATACTTTTCCTCATAGTTCTAGTAAATATTTTTGTCTGGGGGAGGCTAAATATTTATACCTCAGTATTTACTTTTTGGAGTGCTAACATCTGGAGTGTTATGTTTTTCGTTAGAAATTCCACTTGTCCATTTCTGGCATATAGGAAATTGATTGATTTTTACTGATCATGGTTGTATCCTGCAATATTGCAAATATCACTTCGCTAATTCCTGAAATTTTCTTGTTTATTTTTTAAAAATTATTTACTGGGAAAATAGTTTTATTTCTTCCTTTCCTATCAGTATACCTTTTATTTAGTTTTTTTTTCATTATTATTACACTACATAGGACATCAAGAACAACGTTAAAAAGCAATAATGAGAAAGGACACCTTTCTCTTGATCCCCATTTTAGGGAGAAAGCCTCAAGTTCCTCACCAATTAGCATTCTGTCAGCTATATATTTCTTGCAGATTTTTTCACAAGTTGAGAAATTTCTCCTCTATTTCTAGGTTAGTGAAAGTATATTCCATGAATGAGTATTAGAATTCTCAAATTCTTTTTCTGTATTTATTGATATAATCATAACTTTTTTTCATCTTGATCCTACGGATGTGGTGGATTACATTAACTGATTTTTGAATGTTGTAATTGCTTTGTATATATGGGATAAATCCAACTTGTTTTTTATGTATAATTCTCTCTATATATTTATGGATTCTATTTGTTAACATTTATTGAGGAATTTTGCATTTACATTCATGATATGTATTAGTTGTAATTGTCCTTTCTTTTAATATCTGTGATTTTAGTGTTAAGATAATTCTGGTCTCTTCGAGGGAGTTAGATGCTGCTTCTATCCTCCAGAAGTGATTTTATAGAACAGGTACAATTATCTTCAAAAAACCTGATTCAAGGTTCAACTAAACTACTTATTCCAAAGGTTTAGCAAGAGCATCCAACCTGTGTCCTGTGGGCTGCATGCAGATTATTGGAGGACTTTTTTGCCCATCTGTGGTGTGGGATTTCATGTAAAGTAGGTATGGATCTTTTTGTTCACTCATAAGTTTTAATTAGTATTTGTGTATTTAATATGTACCCACAGATGCCTCTTCTTTTTTCAGTGTGAGACAAAAAGGAAAAAAAAAATGGACAGCTCTTATAGAGGGAACCACCCAGAGACTAATATAAAGGCCAACTGTTTTTCTTTTTTTATTTACACAATGTAATGTAGTTACATGGTGAAATATAAATTTACAACTGCAAAATAAGGATAATAAAGAGCTAACAGAGGCAAAAACTTTCCTGTAACAAAGAAAATAGCTCAAGAAGCAGCTGTGTTCTTAGTTGGGTAGTCTCAGGACACAAGTGACTGAAATAGCAAGAAATTTATAAAAATAAGGATAGGTGCAAAAAGTGTAAAAAAAACCCAATCAAATAAGTCTATGGAATATTTGAATACAGGAAAAGGCAGAATAAATAGAGACAACCAAAATAACAATATGGGAAATGTAAGTCTTGCACACTGGCTTATTTGTCTCAGGTTTGATTTGAATTATATTGAATGGTCATCACTTAGGATGGGATGCAAATTAATATTTATTCTTTCTCACACTGTATGTGACAGAACTTTTTCACTCTCTTTCTTCCTTCCCTCTTACCTTTTATTGTTTTAGAGAAGTTGTTTTATTTATAACAAAGAGGTTAGGATATACAATAAAACAAAATATGGAGTCTAAACTTGAGATATACTAAATATTGAAATTGATGTGCAAGGAAATTAAAGCAACCATTATCTCTATGCCTATATACCCAAAAGAGTATGAAAATTTTAGATATCAGGATAAAAGCACTTTTTTCATACCCAGACAAAAATAGGACCAAGAATGCTTGAAGAAGATGCAGCTAGTGATTACATGTCTGAGATGAGAACTGTTCCCATGGACTTTCTAAAAACTCCACAAGAAATCTTTTCACATCATTCATGAACCTCCTGCTTTGATAAGGCATATCACTAGACTGTGAGAACTGCAGTAATCCAGATAATATGTTCTCAGAAGAATAACTGTCCAGTAACAGCATTTCCGCCAATCAACTAACATTTTGAATTTTGAGTCTCATGGAACTCTGCTTTATGAAGCTTATGTCAATCTCTTTTTGCTAATAAAAGTTCCCCTTCCCTCATTTAGTGCACTAGTGACTTGCTATTCTATACCTTCCAGACTGTAATACTTAATTTTTATCTTGAGTAAACCCAACAACATATTTAGAGATGATTTTCTCTAGTATTTTCCCAAAGATTAACAAAAGTAAAAATACTTACTATGCATACAATGAACATCTCTTCGAACACGTACACTAAAAAAAGGACCAAGTTTAAAAATTGATAACTAAAGGTAAAAAGAAAATAAATATATAGGCTTAATAGTAGATTGGAGATGACAGATGATAAAATAAGTGAACTAGACATGGTCATAGAAATGATCAAATCTGAAGAACAAAGGAAAATATAGTGAAAATGGGCAGATCATCAGGGACCTGTGAGATATTACAAAAAATAAAAATCCTAACATGTATATGACTTGAGTCCATAAACAAAAGGGTAAACACAATGAGATATAAAATGTGATTAAAAAAATAGTATATCAAAACTTGCCAAAGAAAGTGATAGACAAAAATTTACAGATTGAAGGAGACTGAATTATTGATACAACAATAAATTAGTAAAGGAATAAATGCCTATAATATAGCCTACTATAGCGAATATACTAAAAGAAAAGGACAAGAAAATAACAAATGCAAGCAAAGAAAAATAACATATGCAGGACGACTACAGTAACAAGAACTTATCAGAAATAATGGAAGCTAGACAATAGCTGTAATGTGCTGAAAGCAATCTAAATCTGTCAAGTCATGATTCTATACCCAGTGGAAATATACATCAAGAGTGAAGGCAATATAAAAATCTATTGAGGTACATAAAAACAGAGATTTCAAAACCAGCAGTACTGTAATTGCTTAAATTAAAAAATTTCTAAACATAGATAATTCAGATAGACGTAAGAATAAATAGAAATTCACATTATGTAAGAATGAAAGGTCTCAGTAATTGTAAATTGAAAAGTAGAACAAATAATATTTTCTTCTAAACATGTTAAAACACATGTAAATTTTAAAAAATCATTTTATAATATGAAAATCTGTCATTTCATAATATGAAGATATGAAGGGTCAAGTACATTTTTTGTATAAAGTCAGATAGTCAATTGTAGGATTGGTAGGCCACTCCCACTTAGGGTGTCCAATGGAAATTCATTCAGGTCTTCTTGCTCGATTCTCTTCTTCTGTTTTTATAACTTTGAAAGCTTAAAACTCATTCTTAAGCTTGAGTTCATGCAACAAAATGTATTATACCTCAAAATTTTGCCATAGGTCTATAGATTTCTATGCCTCGATTATCACATGAAAACCAGAGGTAAGTGGACATACAAAATTGTAAGATTCTTATATTTTGCATGAAAAAATAAAAAATTAACTCCCATTAGTATGTGAAAAGTTAAAAGTAAACATTTTAACCTGATCTAACTCTAAAAATGTAATGCATAGTGTGGCCATATAATTAAAGCCAATATACAAAATAAAAATAACTGAGGTCACAGTGAAGTATCTCGAGAATGGAAAAATAAACAACACACAAACTCAAATAAGCTGGAACTAATTGATGGGCAAACATGTGCACAGAGGAAAATGAAAATCATTGGAAATCAAGCAGGTGGGAGGCAGTAAAGTGAGGAGAGGAAAATCTACTTAATGTGTACGTTGAACAACTATTCAAGTGATTTGCACACTTATAGCTCTGACAGCATTATAAAAGCTATACATATGTTGAAGCTGGAACATATCCTACTTAGTAAAGTATCTCAAGAATGGAAGAAAAAGTATCCACTATACTCAGTACTATTATGAAACCAATTTACAATCACTCACACTTTCATATAAAGAATAGATCACAACTATGGCCCTAGATGAAGGCGGGAAGGAAGAGGGGAGTGGGGAGATGGAGGCAGGGTGAATGGTGGGACCACACATATGGTGCATATTGCAAGGATACATGTAGGATCTATTAAGTATGGAGTATAAATGTCTTAACATAATAAGTAAATGAAGTGAGGGATATGATAACTAGTGTGATGTAAGACCTTGAAATTGTATATGAAATCAGTACATTGTACCCCATACATTCATTAATGTATGCATGATCTATGTGTTTATGTCTTTAAAAAAATTTAGTATATCAAAAAAAACTATACATGTAATGAAAACATTTGTACCTCATTAATATTTAGAAAAAATAAATGCATAAATAAAAATACAGTAGAACCTCTGTGAGTCGACCACCCAAGGGACTGTAACAAATCAATCAACTCATGGATATGGTCAACAAAGGGAACTAAGCCTACTGTGCTGATATGCACACGTGATGCATGTCTGGTCTATGAAAATTAGGTCAACTTAAGGTGTGGTCTGGGTTGGGAAGTGTTCAACTATGGAAGTTCTACTGTAATAAGAATTTACTTCTCTTTGTCTTACTGCTATTGTTGATAGAAATGGATCAAGGCATCATAAATCCCAAGTCAAGAAGACGATGAAGCCTCTTCAAAAGATATACCAAAACAAGTTTTAGATCAAAAAGAGAAGAAAGGGCAAGCTTAAGGAATGAAATCAAGGTCAATCATCATGACATTATTACATTAAACGGAGAAACAAACTAAAAGTCAGCCATTATTGCAGCTGGAAATGATCAACATGTCAGTCATGGACTATGCCAATTAAATTTTATTCATTTTTGAGGAATTTTGCGGGGTCTTTCTCTTCCTACTTGCATCTTGCTACAACTCAAAATCACTACATTTCAATGATCTTTACTATGTACATACTGCTAGTGGAAGTATAATGTTAAAAGGTGAAAATGTATTCTGATTGTTAGCTGTTATTTTCTTCTTTTTGTGTGTGTGTGTGTGTTAAGATTATTTGGAAATTCTAATAGGAAACTTTGAAAATTCTTTACGTAAGAAGTATGTGTTAATGTACACTGACTCAACTCTGCCTTCAACTCCACGTTAGGGACAGCCCATTTCCTTCCCCCTCCCTTTATTTCTTTTTTGTTACATCCATAGATACGATTAATTATTTTGGGATTATGTCTCCTTTTATTACCCATACATTGAAATTCTGCCATTATAAACTAGACAGCTCAAAATCAGAAGAGTCATTGTTCAGATTCTTAATAGTAAAGGTAAAACTGTTTTTTCTTATTGTTAAAATAAATGTTTTTTTTTTTAAATTTGTATTTGAGGAACCAGAAATTACAAACACTACATTGGTCAAGCCTATGGAGATACAATTTTTTAAAAAATGAAAACAGTGTTTGTAATTAACTTGGGTATTTTTCGCTTTTGTTTTTTGAGGTAGTCTCATTTGGTCACCCTTGTAGAGTGCTGTGTTGTCACAGTTCACAGCAACTTCAAGCTCTGGGGTTCAAATGATCCTCTTGCTTCAGCCTCCCAAGGAGCTGGGACTACAGGTGCCTGCTAGAATTCTTGGCTAATTTTTTGAGATGGGGAGCTGGCCTTGAACCTGTGAGCTCAGGCAATCAACCACCTCAGCCTCCCAAGTGCTGGGATTACAAGCATAAGCCACTGCGTCCAGCCAGTAACCAACCTGTTTTGAAAATAAGAATAGAATATTAATTTTTTCCCTTTTCCATTTTATTCCTATTTTAAGCAAGTTGGGTGTCTAACCACAATCATATATGTCTTGTGCAAGATGAGAAGAGAACTTACTGATTTTAAGTATTTGGTGTTCTTAAAACCCAGAAAAAAGAAATGAATATATATGAGAATGTATATATAAAACATATGTGTAAGTATAAGTGTTAACATACATGTATTTATGCACGTGTATGTCTATACTCATCCATTTAAATATACGTATAAGAAATATTATTACTCTAGAAATAGAAGACAAAATTCAACTAAGTCCCCTGTTCACAAATCAGTACCTCTATAAGGCCAGAGAACCTGCTGAATCATACTCCAAATGCCCATTCTATTCCTTTAATATCAGTTTCATCCAGATCATCATTGCAATCTGACCAGTCTCTGGGTCAATCATTATGCTGCTCTTCTGGGGAAGTAGATTTTTTTTGTACTTTAAAACTTTTCTTTGTCTCCATTTGCATCACTTTTATCAAGTTGTTCTAAGGAATCTCATCATTTCTGGTTGATGTTACTCCATTGCACCTAGGAAATCACCTTCTATACTAAAGGTTCTAAAAAAATTTAGTCTCAGGAATCCTTTTCTCCTTTAAATTTTATTGTGCTTCCAAAGAGTATTATGTTGATTATATCTGTCAATATGTTACCACCTGTGAAATTAAAACAAATAATTTAAAATATACAATTATTAATGATTTGATACTGATAATAACCTCTTACATGTTATGAAAAGTAATACAGTTTGTAAGCAAGAACCATTTTCCATGAGAAATAAAATGAGAAACATAGATTACATTTCTTCCAAATTTCTTTAATGTCTAGCTTCTCTGCTTTTGAATGTAATTTCTTACAGTATGCTATCTTGTTTGAGCTATTTGTAGCAATCTGGCCTCACACCAATGTGAAATTGAGAGGGAGAGAAGTATTCCGTTGGATTATTCAGACAATTGTGAATTTTGTTTTTTGATACCATACCTAAACTCAACAACTGGTGATATTTTCATACAAACTCTTTTTTTTTTTATTATAAAATGATTTTATGTTTATGGAAGAGGTGGAAAGATCATACACAGAATTCCCATATACTCTTCATCTAGTTTCCTTTCATGTTAAAGTTTTACAAATATAACATGTTTAACAAAAATAAAAATATTAACATTGGGATAATACTATTAACTAAACATCAGACATTCTTTGTATTTCTGCAATTTCTTTTCCTCTTCCAGATTCTAAACTGTGATCATATTTCCTTAGTGTCCTTCTATTTGTAACAGTTTATCTATCTTTCCACAGGTTGCACTGGGAACTTGATAATGACACAAATATGCAGGTAACTGAAATGATTCTGTACCTAGTGGAGATAGTTATTGCAATAAAATCAGATTTCTGGTACAGCAATGACAATATTTTCTGCTGGCAGTAGCAATAGATGAAATTGCAGCACTATCAAATTCCCAGAGCATATGTGTCAGGGAAACAAGTTATTATGTCTACTAGTCTCCTCCATGGAGCAGTGGTTCAATCAGATTTTGGACTCCATTCCTGTGTAGTTTACTCTCGGGTTCAGTATTCCATCTGTGAGCTCACAAATATCCTTTAGGAAAACTATTTTCTGATAAAATCAATGAGAAACTGTTATTTTTTTTTTTCTGTTTATAATTACAAATTGAAGTTAATCAGAGGTCAACACCAGTAGGTCTCTCTAGGGATTTTCATGGAGTTAATTTAGCTTATTTGTGATTATGTGTACTAGAGCACCATAGAAAGTGGTCTGTGTTCCTGTGTTGGCTATTGAATGGACAGAATGTCGACAAATTCCTTTCCAACAGCTTTCTCCTAAACTCTATACAGTTGACCTGACCTTGGAACACAACAGTTTGAACTATATGGGTCCATTTATACAGCAAGTATTTTCAGTAAAAATAACTCCAAGTGAACCTGTCTGTCCTTTCCCACTTCTACCTCTTCCATCTGTTCTGCCTCCATCCCTACCTGAGACGGCAAGACCAACACCTCCTTTATCTCCTCCTCTTCAGCCTACTCAGTGTGAAGACTATGAGGATAAAAACTGTATGATAATCCATTTTGGCTTAAGGGCTAGTAGATAGACCTTTTTCTTATTACTTTCTGAATAACATATAAGAATAAAATATAGAGGGAGCCAAGATGGCGGTCTGTAGCCAGCTTTCTGCAGACACTCCTGTCCAGAAGGAGAGGTAAAGGACAGAAATTTAGCGAGAAAGCCAATGGTTTGGAACTGAGCCAAGAGACAAGGTTGAGGAATGCACATCAACCCTGCTGGAGTGACCTGCGACCCCAAGGATACAAATAAAAGGTACAGAACACATCAGCAAGTGGACGGGAGTCCACTCCCCCAAGAGAACAGCTCGCAGTATACCCCATACCTCCATACAAACAAGCGAGCAGAGTTCAGATGTCCTCCCACTCTACCCCACGGGAGAGACCCTCTAAAAACTGGACCTCCTTCCCCTGTGCCGCGACACTCTCCTGCCAGGCATAAAGCTGTATAAAACTGTATATATTCTCTACCTGCAAGTTGGAACTCCCAGCACTCCCCCTCACTCTCACCCTGAGGTTTGGAGGTCTCTCCCCCACGGAGTCCAGATTCTTGAACACTTTCTCGAGGGGTGTGGACAGGGCGTGGGTTGCCGCTGGTCTGTGCTGGTCT